>JAYMSP010004847.1:0-15147 GCA_036897095.1 Plantago elongata
CTTGGGCCGGCAACGTTCATTCCTCCTCCCACGATGGCCGAGGGGGCTGCATGGATCGGAGGAGCTAATGCTGGGGGTGGAGTTGCTGGGCCTTCCAGTGTGCAGTCGAGGTGAGCGATTTCTCCTCGCATTTGGTCCATCTCACCCTGGATGGCATGTACGCAGTGCTCAATCGCTATGAGGCGTTCCCGGCTTCGCTCATGGGCTCTCCTCTCGGCTGCCAGTTGCGCAGCCATCTGACGGGAGCGCATCCTCCCTGAATGGGCCTCGTCGACCCAGTTCTGAACGAAGTTTCGTTCGTTGCTCCAGTCGCGACTTTCTTCATCGCTCATCTGTCGAAGTCAACAAACATAGATAATAATAGTGCATAATAATGTTTCACTCCCCTCCCCCACTTTAGAAAAATACTTTAGGTTTTTGGATATCCCGAGAATGTCTACAAGTTGATTCTGACAAGATCGAAGCCGTGTTGAAATGGAAACAACCTAAAACAGCTACCAAAGTCAGGAGTTTTCTGGGATTAGCCGGATATTATCGGCGATTCATTCAAGACTTCTTAAAGATAGCAAAGCCTCTACATCTATTAACAGCCAAAAATGCTAAATTCGAATGGACCGAGAAATGCAAAATCAGTTTCCAAGTGTTAAAGAAAAGGTTAACTTCAGCACCGATCTTAGCTCTACCTCAAGGTTCTGAGGATTTCATAGTCTATACAGATGCGTCAGGGGAAGGATACGGTTATGTACTGACACAACGGGGTAAAGTTATCGCCTATGCTTCTCGTAGGTTGAAACCCCATGAACAGAATTACCCAACGCACGATTTAGAACTTGGAGCTATTATCTTCGCATTGGCTAAGTGGAGACATTACCTATATGGTATGACTTTAGAAATTGTTACAGATCATAAGAGTTTAAAATATCTCTTTACTCAAAAAGAACTCAACATGCGCCAACGCCGATGGATGGAGTTTTTAGAGATTATGACTGTACAATTACATACCAGTCAGGCAAAGCTAACTTGGTAGCAGATGCCTTAAGTTGGAAGAAATACAGTATTCCAGTTTCAATTTTACCCACAACTGAACCTAAATTAGGAATTCTGCAAGTGAAACCCAGACTCGGATACAGTGGTCTAGCTATAAGGTCCGATCTATACGAACATATCAAGGATTGCCAACCTTTAGACCCTGCATTCAGCAAATTGAAAGCATAAATTCAAAGTGAGAAATCTCCTTTGAAATTAGATGATAATGGAGTATTACGATACAAAGAGAGATTATGGATTCCACGGGAATTGAGAAATAGAATCCTCGATGAAGGAACAAAACCATCTACAATGTTCATCCCAGAGGAAATAAGATGTATGCCAACCTAAAGGAAAGATTCTGGTGGCATGGGATGAAACGAGATATTGCTGCATACGTGTAAAAGTGTCTGACTTATCAGATGGTTAAAGCCGAGAATCAACGGCCAGCCGGACTGTTACAACCATTGCCAATTCACTGTTGGAAGTGGGATCAGATAACTATGGATTTTGTCATGGGATTTCCGAAAATCCATGGATTTGACAGTATTTGGGTAATCGTGGATAGATTGACCAAATCTGCTCATTTCATTCCAGTCGGATCTCTATATAACGTAGAAAAGTTGGCTGAACTTTATATACGGAAAATTGTTCGACTACATGGAATTCATGTCAGTATAGTATCAGACCGAGATCCGAAATTCACATCCCGATTATGGCAACAACTACAGAATGGTCTAGGATCATAACTCAAATTTAGTACTGATGGACAATCAGAAAGAACAATCCGATTCCTCGAAGATCTACTTAGATCATGCATCCCTGGAACCTGGATCAGGCATTTACCATTGATTGAGTTCACTTACAACAATAGCTATCAAGCTCCGATTCAAATGGCACCGTATGAAGCATTTTACGGTCGAAAATGCCGATCACCCTTGGATTGGGATATGGATGATCGGAGAAGTATCTCAACTCAAGCAGAGAATGCTTTATGTCCTGAAATAATCCAAGAATCAATTGAGAAGGTACATATGATCCGACAGTGGATTAAAGGTGCTCATGATAGACAAAAGTCCTACGCCGATCACCGACGGAAACATTTGGAGTTCGAAGTAGGAGATCAGGTGTTCTTGAAATTTTCTCCGAGAAAGGGAATTAAACGAATTGAAAAAGGAGGCAAACTTGCGCCCCAATACATCGGACCATTTGAAATCATTCGGAGAATTGGACCCGTTGCCTATGAGTTAGCACTCCCATCAAGCCTTATAGGAATCCATAATGTCTTCCATGTATCCCAACTAAAGAAGTATCACCCTGATCCTGAGCATATTCTCCAACCCACTGACATTAAGCTTGAGGAGAACCTAACCTATGAAGAGAAACCTCTTCGAATCTTAGATACTCGAGTAAAGGAACTCAGGAACAAGCAAATTCCCCTAGTTAAGATTTTGTGGCAAAATCATGCACTTGGGGAAGCAACTTGGGAAAGAGAAACTGAAATGCGAGAGAAATATCCGCACTTGTTTACCAAAGATAGGTTGAATTTGGAGGACCAAATTCCCTAAGTGGGGGAGAGTGTAAGAGCCCCGAACTCTGGAAGGTCTGCACTAGTTATTAATTCAGTACTATTAAATTTATCGCGAACTGACTCCTGACCTCTGACTCGACGCTTGCTAGTATATCGATTCTTAAAGGCGGATTAAATTCGGAGATTAATTGTCGGTTCGTATCTGCCAGTTATTTGCAAGTAGCACTAAATTACTATTTAATATTATATATTAATAAAAAAATAAAAATTCGTAAAATTATTTGTGGTTCTACTTTAGTTCGCATCAAATATCGTCCCTAGTGTCGAATTCGTATTATTGGGATTTATTTACGAGTTATTTGGAGTCCAGAATAAGATAGGTTTATATTTCTACGTAATACCAATTGTACCCTTGTGTCCATTTTCTTCTTCAGTTCTTCTTCTTCTTTCCCGTTTTCTTATCTTCGGTCCATCTTCGTTTCTTCTTCTCGACGCCACCACCCCGATTTCAACTACCGCCAGTCGCCGCCTCACGGTAATTTCTCCATTTCACCCATCCTTCCGTGTGACGGCTCGTGAACTGGAAGCTTTTGGCGTAACAAAGCTTGTGACACAAGCCGTTACTGGATCGACTTAAACAAGCTTCCAACGGAAGCAATTACCCACAGTCACGGACGGGGAAGAAGCGGCCAAGCTTCTCAGCCACGTTGGTCGGCCGGAGCTCCTATAAATAGAGCTCCTCGGCCTCACTTTCTTTCACACCATGGGAACTGTGTTAATTAGTTATTACCTGTTTGATTTCGTCTAGTTTGCTTTTAGTCGATTAAGCTCTATTGGACTGTAGAGTCGTTTGGTGTTTGATTTGTTGTTGATTTAGCGTTTGAGTTTTATGAGTTGTACTGTGCTATTGTGTTTTTGTATGAGCTGAATTTGATATACGCTTGTTGAGGTAGTGTACTGTTTTGTGTGACTAGTGGAATTGATAGGTTGTATTGCTGCATACGGCATGCTGCGTGGTCTGTGTCTGATGCATATGTACTGTAGCTTCGACTTGGCAACCTAAGAGTATCGATTCTCGCTCTGTTATTTGATTTGTATGCGTTTCGATTTGTATGTCGTTGGCCTGTGTGTTTGCCATTCCAATTTCCAAATGATTCTTTCCTTGCGACTGTTGTTGTCTTAGATTTGTCAATCGGATCCTATGCCAGATTCCTGATTTGATTTTGAGTTGACGTTGTTTTTTTTATTGGTTTGCTAGTCCCGAATATGTCTACTAGATACTATGCATCACGAGTTTGTATCATGTTTCTACCTGTGTATGCTCCCTGTTTCTGTTTGTGTGGTTTCGAGTTGTCTGTGTTGCTATGCTCTTACCCGTATGTCGACTGTCGGTATCAATCGTGCTCTGTTCTTTTCTGTGTTGTGATTATGAACTGGGTCTATTGTGTTCATTTCTGTTCACCTTTGTGTCGGTATGTGTCATTTAATTTCAATGGTTCTGCCTGCACAAGTCGAGGTTGAACTGTATCATTATATCTTTTGTGTACTAGCTTCGGATTTGCCGACTTTATTTTCTGAATTTCGAGTTCTGGGTTGTTTATGTTCGAATTGATTGGTGTTCCTTATTTTCTGTTGGTTTTCGACCCTTCTACGTTCATTTTCGATTCATATGCTGTTTTGCTTCTCCCTTGCTGCTATGTTTCTGTCAGTTCTGCCCTATTTCATTTCGCACGTGTATAGTTAGTTGGTGAGTCAAATTCGATATGATGTGTCTTTGATATTGGTTATGTAATCGAGTTGTTGTGTATGTGGTGTTGTACGTGAATTATTTGGAATTCTGTTTAATTTGTATTATGAATTTGGTGTGGTGAGTTGTAGTAATAATTATTCACATGAATGGGTGTAGAGTCGTGTTGTCTGTTTCCGAATTTGCGTTCTGTCTGTGTATTTTGGTCTGTGTTTGCACAACTGGAGCAGCTTGTCCTTTTATTTCCTTCACTTGTTGTTTTCTTCTTTTCAAAACTACCATATCTCTTAATTCTTTTTATCATAGTTGGTTTGGGTCTTATTCACTAAGGAAATGGCCAAAGATATTTTGATAACAATTTGACTCATAAGCATGAACCCGGTTTGATGGCTCCTTAGTATTCCTATTTCTGTCAATTTCACTAGTTTGTATTCATAAAAGTTAAAACTATTTTGATTGAATATATGATCTGTTGACAATTGCTTCATTAAAATTAAATGATATCACATGGTTCTTTCCTTTTGCGACTGTTGTAATTGGACGTGAATGTTGTTATCCTTCTTTCTCAATGTGGTATGTCTACTTGTTCTTATATATCTCGTTCATGCTATCGAGTCATTGTTGTGTAACTATATGCTTAGGTTGCCTTTAACTTGTTTATGATTGTTTTTGGGGGTTTAAGGGAGTCTTGTAATTATTCTTGCGTAAAAGTTAAGTAGTATTGTCCATTTCTCAGGATTCGCAAGGTTGCGTAGCTTATAAGTTCATCCAAGGTGAGTGATTTCAGGTTTTCGGCATCCGGCCCTGGGAAAGTTGTTATCTTCCAAAATATTCCTATTCCAGTACTTGTTCCCGCTTGCTTGACTCTGACTTCGACTACGCGACGACATCCCAACTGACAACGACACGACTACTAACCACGATTACTAACTATATAATTATTCGTGCTGTTACCTATTGATCTGTATTCTGGTTACATCTTGCTATTCTGTCCTGGAGATATCTTGCTATTCTATCCTGGTTATATCTTGCTATTCGATTCTGATTATATCTTGCCATTCCACATGATATGCATTGCATGAAAAAAAATGGATTTCAAAAGCAACCACACTATTTTGGAAAACTTGGGAAACCGACTGGTCGACTTGTTCGACAAAATTTATAAAGAGGTATGCAACTTTATTCTTTCGGGCTCTTGCTTGCTTGTTCGGACTATTAAAACGGTCCTATATATTCGGGTTGCGATAAGGTCGTACCTATCATATGTGATTCCGGCGAGGTCACGCCTCCACTACTTGTTCGGACTATTCAAACGGTCCTATATATTCGGGTTGCGATAGGATCATGCCTATCAATGCAATTCCGGCAAGGTCACGCCTCCATCCTGTTATTTGACCAATACCTGATCCGTTTGGTCCAGCCCAAGACAGTTACTGTTACAGTACTGTGAATCTAGCACCTTTTATGTGCTATGACCCTGTCTGCTTGTGAATGGTTTCCATTTTAAATTGCTTGAACAACTTGTGGTGGTTTGCTATCTTGTTGCATTCATGCTCATCTTTATGCATGCTTGATTATCCTCACTAACTCTATATGACTTACGCTCTTCCTGTTCTAACTATGATTTCCCAGGTATAGAGCACGAAGTGAGGTTGGGGTAGACAGACTGACTCTACACTTCGCTAGTTATTCCGCTGCTACTGTACTAGACGTATGAGATAAATCTTGATTTGTAAATTGGGGTCTGTAATAATTATATGTTTTAATATGTGTATTTGGGAGTTCGGCATTATCCTTGACGTCCGGACCTCCATCGCCGCTCCGCTACATGAATGATGATGCTTATAAGATCATTGAGTACTACCCAAAGCACATATGTCCTGAGGATCATGCCATAAAAAAATTAAATCTACATGGTTGGCTAAGAAATACTTGAGTAACTTTCAGATTGATCCAAGGTGCAAAGTTAGTATTTTGATGAGAAAGATCAAGAAGGAGTTGAACTTGACTATTTCTAGATATCAAGTATTTAGAGCTAGGAAATTGGCTTTGGAGTGGTTGTATGGAACTGAAGAGGAACAATTTGCAAGGTTGTGGGATTACATAAATGAGGTGTTGGATAAGAATCTAGGGTCAACATTCACCATAGGATTAGACCAAGAGGGAGATGGTTAGTTTGATAAGTGTTATGTCTGTTTTGATGCATGTAAGCAAGGCATGAAACATCTAAGGAAGATTGTTGGTGTAGATGGTTGCCACCTTAAGGGAAAGTATGGTGGTATTTTGTTGAATGCAGTGGGTATAGATGCAAACAACAACATTTACCCAATAGCTTGGACAGTGGTGAAGACTGGGACTTTGAAACCTGGAATTGGTTTCTTAGTACATTGCAAACTGGTTTGGACTTATCTGAAGAGTATGTGTTTGTGAGTGATAAGCAAAAGGGTCTTATCAAGGCTTTGTCACAGAATTTCAAGAACAATGGCAGCTTATATAAGGCTTGTACTATACTAGTTTCCATTTATACAACTGAAACTTGTATTATACTACTTCTGGCATATTGTAACTGAAACTTCAACTGCAGATTCTAACTGAAACTTGAAATTGGTCAATCTAACTAAAACTTGTTCTGCAGATTCTAACTGAAACTATAATTGGTGATTCTAAGTGAAACTTGAAACTGGAATTCTAACTGAAACTTGAACTGCAGATTCAAACTAAAACTTGGTGTATTTCTTCCAGATTATGTGTAAGGCACTTGCATGGGAACATGAAGAAGGCTGGATTTGGTAGAAATAACTTGAAGATTTCCTTGTGGAACATGGCTACATCTACCACTGTCACTTAGTTTGAACTCAACAAACTGGAAATGGAGAAAATAGACCTTAAAGCAGTCCAATGGTTGAAAGAGAGGGATGCAAAGAATTGGTGTAAGGCTTTCTTTTCCCCTGAAACTAAATGTGATATGTTGCTCAATAATGGATGTGAAACTTTCAATTCATGCATCTTAGATGGGAGAGAATTAGGAATTGTTAGTATGTTAGATTGGATAATGGAGTATGTGATGGTTAGATATAAGAAGAATAGAGACATTGGTCATGAAAAGTGGAAGGGAAGCATTTGTCCTAAAATTCAATCCATCATAGATTCTAATAGTGAGCAAACTGTTGGCCTTGTTCCATTGGCTTCTACGTACCACACATTTGTTCAAAGTAGAAGGAAATAGGAATCAAATCCATGTGGTGAACTTGAAGGAGATGACTGGTGGTTGTAGAAAGTGGGATTTGAATGGTATCCCTTGCAAACATGTATTGGTTTGTATTGCTGAAAGAAGTTGGGAGGTGAATAGGTTTGTGGATGAGGCTTATAGAGTCACTACTTATAGAAATCAATACAAAAATGACATAGTTCCTATTAATGGGAGAGATGAGTGGGTGGTGTCTGACTATCCACCACCACTGCCCCCATGTAAGCCAAGGTGCAAAGGCAGACCTCAAGGCTTTAGGAGGAGAGATAAGGATGAACCTACACCAAAGAGGAAGAGAAGATATATGGGTGGTGGTCCTCCATCAGTTTCAACCAAGAATCCTTACAAGTTGAAGAAACAACAACTAATAGTCACTTGCTCATATTGTAAAGTGAAAGGACTTAACAAAAAGGGGTGTGATTTGAGGAAAGAACAAGAAGCTCAACAAGATCAAATGACTTCTGAAGCCAATCCATTTGCCCCAACAGAAAATCCTCCAATGGTATGATTTGTAGATAAAAATTGCTTAAATTGGTCAATCACAATACTTATTATTTCTTTATTATTTCACATGCTAGCAAGAAGAAAAGGACTGCCCCTCCAACCAAGAAATCAAAAACTGCCCCAACTACTAGTGGATCTGTAAGTTTAAATGTTGCTAGTATGGTCTTTTATTGGTGATTTATTGTACTGTGATGTATTCTATCTATGCTATATCATATGGATTTTGTGATGTGCCTTATTGGATTGTATTGTATCTATGCTACTTCAAGTGGTCTGTTTTATCATATGAATATTGATGAAGTGCCTCAGTTTGATGTATGGATTGTAATTGGCAGGGCAACAAAAATGTGAAAGGAGTAGCAGGCATGCTCAACTTGATGTCTGCCAAAGCCAAACAAGCTCAAGAAATTGCAGGAACTAAGCAACCTCCATCTGTGTGGGCTCAGCTTACGGCACAAGGCAGGACAACTAACTACTCCAAGACAATCCACAAAGATGGCAATACAATCCACATCCAACAGCCTCCACAGCACTATAATAGGGGATCAACTTCAGAATCTGCAAACTGAGATGCAAAAGAAGAAAAGTAATGAAGAAGACCTTCAATTGTAAACTGAGAATTAGTCTCTCTTTTTATCTTCGTTAGAAAGCCTATATTGATTTGAACACAAGTACTATCTATTTCATTTTATTAGCTCACTTGTGAGAATTAGTCTCAATTTATTAACTCACTTGTTTGTGAGAATGCATGCTTTGAACTTATTGTGTTTTGAATATCACCTATCTATTGAGGTTTTTAATTCCTAACTTTTGGTTCATATTGTTACTTGTTGGTCTGATTTCAGTTTGTATTGTTACTCCAATCAATCAATAATTAACTTTTACACAAAGGTATGATACCAACTTGAACGGCATTCATTCATTTCCCAAAAAAATATGGCTCATTACATGGTATTACACCATTCTTAAATACATTACAAACTGCCAACCAACTAGTCTCCTCAATAAATACTATTATTACTGCTACTAGCAACTACTCAGCATCAAGTTAAGACATTTCCATGGCAATATAGTCAATAGTTCCAACAATTAAAACTACACAAAGCTTCACCCAAGCATGCATCTCCCTGCTTTCAACAGCTTCTACAGTTCCTCTCATGCTTCTCCTTTGAATCTTAACTGCATCCAATCTCTCCATTAGCAGCTTGTTTTACTCAACCAAGGCAGAATTCATCTCAATCAACCCAACAATTTCAACATTCTTTGTAGATATATCTTCATTCTTTGCATCAATCTCCACACGAAAAGACTCCAATTGAATCACCATTCTCTTTCGATTAGCAAGAAATCGCTGAAGAATATCCATACCACGACTACATACACGATTATCAACCCATCGAAAGTAATTGCAGCCTTGAATGCCTAAATCCCCCTATTTAGCACAAATACACAGTAATTCGACACCAAGTCAAAGAGAAAACAAATTGCAATCAAAAAAATGGGAATGAAAGCTTATATTGTGCAATGGACAACCCATGAACCTTCTTCCCGGGTTCTCGTTAGTCCAAGAGGTACGAAGAATCGACAAACGCCTACAATTGCACGTCACACTGTCGGAAATCTCTGTATGACGCTGAAGTCGACAACATTCTTCTCAATTTTGCTCAATTTCGTTCAAGAAGACGATACTGATCAATTTAGGGGATTTGGGGTTTATTAAACCCTAAATCGACTGTTTTTCTCTTTTTTTTTAATTAGTTATCTGAGATTAAATTTCATGTGCACACGTGTCCAAAGCATTTTCATTTAATTTTAAAAAAAATTGATTTTTTTTTAAAATTAATTTCCATATTAAATCTCCTACTTACACGTGTCCAGTGCGTCGAATTTGTCGGCGACTGAACAACACACGCTTTTTTCCAATCGAAGAAGTCACCGAAATATATGATTTAAACGTGTGGTTGATTTGCAGTATGTTAGTTACACATGGTTAACGTTGAGTATATAAATTAAATTGCGCCTAACCTGGAGTATAAATAAATCAATTATCCCTATTATTAAAATAGTACAGTATATTAGTTTCACATGATTAACATTGAATATATAAATTAAATTGTGTCCAACTTAAAGTATAATCAAACCAATTTTCCCTATTAGTGAAAATGTACCTAGAACTGCAAAATGCACCAATAATGATACCATATTTAATCTGCTAACAACTTTTCTCCAAATGTCAGGTCTCTTCTATCTCATTAAGTACAAATAAATTTCATAAGTACATTATCTAAACTTAATTTATTTATGTTCTCTTCATCTATAACTTGTGTCTTAATTAATCGAATCGAAGGATACGACGACGTGGTCTTCCACTTGTTTGATCCAATTATGAATTATCCATCCATTTTGGGCATGCGAATATGCGATGGGTCGGACTTGTACCGACACTTTGTAGTGCTACATACATTCGTTCAAGTTTGTGTTTGCGGTATATAGAGGGAGCGTTATCGTCTTCGTCTCCCATGAAGCAAGGCAGCTCCTAACCAGTCTTCGTCTCAATCTCCCATCCATTCATACACACACAAACACACTAATTACAATCAATCTCACACAAAATCAAAATCAGGATGGCTTTATCATCCAGTGGCCCTGCGTTTCTCTCAGACATCCGAAAGACCAATACCATTCCTCCCAATAGCCGCCTCCTAATTCCGATCGCCGGAACAAGTAGGTGGAGAAACAACAAGCGCTTCTCCAGGACTGTAATTGTCAGCGCTGCAAAAAACAACACGGCCTTGAAATACAACAAACTGGGCGACTCTGACCTCCTCATTAGTGAAATCACTCTCGGCACTGTCAGTACCGCTCACTTTCAACCTCATCTGGAACTTATTTATTGTTCTTGTGTTTAACTTTTTGTTTAGGTTTTCTGCACTATATGCAGTTAAGCTGTTTGTTAAAATGCGCAGATGACATTTGGGGAGCAGAACACGGAGAAGGATGCTCACGATCAGCTTAGTTACGCATTTGATCGCGGTATTAATGCCCTAGATACTGCGGAAATGGTACTTATTCATTCTCAATTTCGGACTTGGTTGTACTATATACTAGCCATTGGTTGATTTGCAGTTGCCCTTTGTTTGTGGATTCACGTACTAGTGTGCCGAATTGAGTATGTTAATTCATTAGAAAGCTGATTATGTTTACTCAAAGTTTAGACTCATACTTCTTAGCATATAATGTTACTTTTCCCACACGTGTTGTGCTCATTTTTATTAAAATTGATCAGTGTTGTCAATCTGGTGAGATTGTGCTATCCCCGTGTGTTTGGGAACCTGGCCGAGATTGACATCATATATATAACTTCAGTATCCTGGTTATCCCAGCAGCGGGATCCTGCTATCCTAGATTTTATTTGGCTGCGTGCAACGGGACACGATCCGGGATTAACAATGCTGAAATTGGCTGACCTGGATGTGTTTAAATGTTTCTTGTGTTGGACTGACATTGTTTGTGGTGTTGTTGTATAAGAGAGGAAGTGCGTGAAATCAGATGTTCTGATAATTATTTTTGCAGAGTAGTAATTTGAAGTTTTTTTTGGTTGAGTTTGTGTAAAGAGTACGTGAAAAACTGGATAAACTAAAATAAATGGAGCAGGACAAAGCTTTAGCTCTTAGATAATGGATAACATTTCTAATTTATTCTCTGTGAGTGCAATTATGTAAGGAATGCTGATTATTTTTGTCCATTTGACTTCCTTTTGATCGACCTGGGCTTTTTGCTGATCTATTGATGGTCTGGTCATAAGTGACTTGTTTTAACATTTTCCTACTCTGGAACAGTATCCAATTCCAATAAAAAAGGAGACACAAGGAAGGACAGACCGGTATATTGCTAGCTGGCTAAACTCCCAATCACGTGATAAGGTTCTCTCTAAGTTATTCCCGACTACTTGAATTTAATTCGTGAATATTTAGTAACACATGTTGAACAGTAAATTATTCTAAGGAAAATCATTATTTACAAACTCCTGATGTATTATACTGAACATAGATCATTTTGGCTACTAAAGTTGCTGGCTACTCGGATAGATTGAATTATATGCGCGATGATGCAAAACAAGTTCGGGTTGATGCTGCTAACATTAAGGAAAGTGTAGAGAAAAGTCTTCTGCGTCTGGGTACAGATTATATTGATCTACTCCAGATACACTGGTAAATCTTTTCTTTTTTCCTTGTACTTTTATTATTTACCCTTAAAAGGAAGGAATACACATGCCAATATGCCATACTGGCCTGTACTTCTATACGACTATACGTATTGTTTTATCATTGCATTCTCTATACCTAAAATTGAAAAACCGTAATGTCTATCCTTGTGCTTCCTATTAAAATTTATAATGTAATGTAATGTAATACAGGCCCGACCGTTATGTCTCTTTATTTGGGGAATATTTGTACGACCCCTCCAAGTGGAGGTCAAGTGTGTCATTTGCTGAGCAGCTAAAGGCATTTCAAGATGTCATCGATCAAGGGAAGGTGGGCATCAACTTAGTTTCAGCAACTGACTGCTTTTTCTGATTATTAGGCATAAAACTAATGTTAAATGGTTCTGTGTGAAAATCGTTTTGTGGTATCTTGACTCTGTAGATCTTAATCCTTCTATGTGATAAATGGTTATCTATGTGAAAATCATTTTTGGATATTTAACTCGGCAACTAGTTGAGCATTGGCATATTGTATGCAGCATTACCTTTGCATTATTGCGAAGATGCTTTTCTCCAGACTCGAACCTGTGAGCAATTGATCATCAATGGGGACCTTACAGTTTTCCCCTGTCTCTCCCCTTTACAATTAAACTAGAAAACTTTTTGATAATTTGTACTCTTAGTTATCAAGTTTCTGTCCTCAAAGTAGAATAAATAATTTTAGTTTTGAGTTTCTAAGTGATCATCATCATCGTCGTCGTCATCATCATCATCATCATCATCATCATCATCTTTCTCTATTGATCATAATAATCTTTCAAGAGCAAGTCTTGATTTCCTAATAAATAGGAATATTCACATAACATTAGTATAACTCAGGTGAGTGTGCCAAACACTCGGTAGGAAGGATATGGTCTTTCCTTTTATTCAACAAATTCATGATTTTCTTTCCATTTATTCAACATATTTCATGATTTTTACAAGAATTTCACATCTTTCAAAGGCCAACCCTATATGATTAGCAGATCATGTAATCTCTGTACTTTCACATATATATTTTACATGTCAGTATTATAAGGCCCGTTCTTCTATATTCTGTCATACTAAAACTCATGGCTGACAGATTTTTGCAGACATAATTACACGTAATGTCTTATACGGATTAATTTGTTTAAATCCTAAGGAAGCAGACATCAGCTTGAAAAGCCACCATTTTCAGCAAAATTTAACTGCCTTCCACAATCCGGTATTTGTTTTAGAATTAAGTAATGGATTTCCAAACTCATTCAGGTGCGGTACATTGGTGTTTCCAATGAAACCTCTTATGGAGTAATGGAATTTGTTCATGCTGCTAAAGCTGAAGGATTGCCAAAGATTGTCAGTATACAGAACAGTTACAGTTTGCTATTCAGGTGCAAGTTTGAACGTAAGTTATTTCATATTTTATTGGTATTCAATCTAAAGCTAATATATGTTCCATGTAAAAAAAAAAAGATCTATATAATAGTCCGTGAACTTAGTTATCATGGATGATATAAAACTGCAGAAGTCATAATCCTTTAGTATAATTTGTCCTATCTGTATATCCATAGATATGATGAAATGACACTGAATAACTGCATAGCTGTGTAAATGATACACCTAAGAAGAAGGAAAATGAAGCGTATCTTTGGGTGCTATTTCTCCTAAGCAGTTCCTTTTAACTCGCCAATGAACTTTATGATATCACTGTACCAAACTACCTAAGACGTGTCAAAATGACAATTGAAGTCTCTGTTCAAATTAATGTAGTATTTTTCCAGTTCTCGAATTCGTAATGCTCCCTGCCTGATTTTGGGTGTACCATAAAAAATTGTCATTCAAAAACATTCTATTATATACCCTTATAAAACGCCAGTTACGCATAACTTTACCTCAGTTCATCAATAATTTACTCATTCTTTATCTAAAAATTACTCCACTTATATCTATTCTTTATTCTTTACTACACTAACCTACCTCACTTTAAGTATTTTGCGTGAGGTACTATTTTTTGCCTATTCTTTTCTAGAAGCAACAAAACATTTATAAATCACAATATATTTACAGGGTTGAGCATATGAAATGCTCTGTATAAACTGCACCAAACCGGTCCTTCTCCTAATCAGAACTCGCTTTAGACGATTCCCAGACACCAATAATAATCCAAACCAGAAAAAAAGTAATAGAACAAAAAAAAGGATCAAACGCAACGTTTCGGCAGGAAGAGTTATTGATATCGCATGACATAATGGCTAGAAGATATTGTTTGCCATACATTCTTGGATTTGAGAACACAAAAAGTTATAAAAGCTGTGTCCGTCCTCATAGGGGTAGCTAGGTAGTGTTGAAACTATTTATATTAGCTCATCCAGCGGTCTAAGGCTTCGACTCTTGTAAGAGGGAATTAATGAAAATGCAGGCTTATAATGTTTCCTATTAAACTGTGCAGTTGACCTCGTTGAAGTGTGTCATCCAAACAACTGCAACGTTGGTCTGCTTGCTTATTCACCACTTGCTGGTGGAGCTTTATCTGGAAAGTATCTAGACATAGATTCAGATGCTGCTAAAAATGGGAGGTTCAAGCTCTTTCCTGGGTACATGGAAAGATACACCAAATCCCTTTCAAAGGTAATGCTTCATCTGAGCAGATATTTTAAATCAAATCAGTAATTTGAAAATCATAGTCCATAGACCATATGCTTTCTAGTTGACTGCACGGCAATTTGTGATACAACTTTGCAGCATCATTTTCATGGCATGCATGGAAATCCTCATGATTAATTTTATCCATGTACTAGAAACATATTTCTCCCTCTTCCCCCCCCCCCCGCGGCCCCCTGTAAACATGCTTAAACAGTTTAAAAGCG
>JAYMSP010004848.1:0-15146 GCA_036897095.1 Plantago elongata
CCGTTTCATTTCAATTCAATTTCCCCCCATTTTTCTAGGGTTCCTCTCTCTTTGTCAACCTTCAGCTTCACTCAATCACTCACTAAATCAATCAATCCACACGATTTCCCTCCCCAATTGATCCACAACCATGTCAGGATCGACGGTTTCCATCACCGCAAACCAAGCCCCCACCGCTCGCCGTTGACAAAAACATCACCGCCCTCGAATCCACTGATCTCGCTGACATCACAGCAACAACAAGCAATTTATTCTCTCTGGTAGATAAAATGGTTTTATGAAAAGGAAATGAGAGGAGCAGGGGAAAGAACGACCAGGAAGGGCAAAACAGTGAATAGAATTGCTAAGGTTGTGTTTGGTTTGCAAGTAAAGTGAATTGGGAATTAAGTTGGTCAACCTTTTTTCGGATTTATGGCCTGGATGTAATTGTTGATTTCGGAGGATCCAGATGCAACATAGACATCTTGCAAGGGGGTGTATGTAATTATCCCTTAATATAATTATTTAATATGGGTGTGTATAATATTCCAACAACGCCGGTTGGTTATTTCATACTTCTTCGAAATTTCGATAAATTTACAATCATCAATTCTCGACCACTTCCGATCTATAATGTTTTTATTCCAACTACGCCGGTTGGTTACTTTATACTTTCTCAATCATCAATTCTCGATCAATTCCGATATATGATGTTTCTATCACATATTCACCTTTCAATAAATATTATTTTTGAATTCTAGAAGATACCACTTGATCAATTTATACAACCGAAAACTTTGGGTTGATAATGCTGAAGTACATGCCATCAAAATATAGTCACAAAATCAATACGTGAATGGTAACTAATGAATGAATTTACATTGCATTGTAGATAAGAAAGAAAAAGGAACAAAACTTCCCTTGCAATCATGATTCTTGGAAGTCAAATTGTATTCGGATGGTTGAAAGTTGAAACCATACATATCCTATCGGCGGTAACTGAAGATTTTCATTTTCTTCTTGGCTTCTGTACGTACGGTACGGTAGGAAAAATTTAGTGTTTCAGTTACCTCTATTAATTGAACACTTTCATGCTGATAACGTGTTGAGAGAAAATAAAATAGAGTTTATTCTCATGTGTAATCAATAAGAAAATAAAAATATGTATTTGTAGAATATATATAAGCTTCTAGAGAGCCCGTAATAATTGGACCTATACCAGTTTAACCTAATACTAACTCTTCTTGTACATTTATTCTCTAACAGAGAAACCTTTAACTATTTAAGAAAATCACTATCTTTTCCGGAATCTTCTATCGTCAATCAGGATATCGTCTTGTCTAACATTATTTATCTATTTTAATTCATCAGATTAAAACTTCAACGGTGGAGATCGAATAATCTCATATCTTTCGCACTAAGTGTTGAAATGGAGTGTCGTTCGTGTCGCATGAGATGTTACGTGTTGCTCTAACCAACCACATCGTTTAAACATATTTAAATATAATTTTTAATATATTCATATATTCAATATCCCTATTGATAAAATTAATAAATTTGAAGAAAAATTTAAAATGAATAATTAAAACCAAATTAAACTTAACCAAATTATACTAATATACAAAGAATCGGCACTTCCCCAAATCCTCACACAAATCGTGATCGCCACCAATCAGTTGTATATATTCTCTCTCTTTATGATTTTCACACAGTGAGTGTGAAATCACACCTATTTGGCACCGTTAATTAGAGAAATCCGTATTATATAATTCCAGTTTATTATATAATTTAATATAAAATTCATGTGAATATTGACGAATTGAAAATTTTAACTTAGGTTTCATGTGAATTGTCAGCCTGAATTATGAGTGATGTAAATAATTATGAGTAATTATAAATTTTAAAATTATAATTTTTGTAAATTATAATATGAGTTTAATTATTTCATTTTATTAATTAAGAAAAAAATTAAATTTAAATGACAAATAGCAATTGAGGACGATATAGATCGATAATTGAGTGCGATATGGAGCAATAGTTGAGTGCGATAGAGAGCGATTGACACATATCATATGTAATATATTAACTAATAATAATAGAACGACACTTGACTGACAATAGAAAATATGATCTTTCACAATACTTCATAAGTTTTATAAAAGTTCAATTACACCTTTTTATTTTTTGAAGCGACAAAGATTACAACTACTCCCTACACTCTAAACCACTTTATACCTTCACCAGAAATCGAACTTTTATACCTCCTACTTACCACTGCAGCTCAATTCCACCGGCCACATCTAATTACACCATTATACCAGCATCTATACAAATTTCAGTGTTTGGACTTGGGATACTTGCTCCAGAGCAATTTTTTTAGTTTTTTAATAAAACACAATAAAGTTTTAGACTATATCACAATTAAGTAGTACCACTCAAATGATATTTCGTTCAATTCAAAACACATGAACTTAGCAAGTGGAGCAAATTTTCTAGTACGGGTAAATTATTGTGAAATTTTCAAATGCGTGAAATTAAAAATACATGTATTGATTATATTGCCCACTGAAAAATATTACTTTCACAATAAATGATCTCTAATCCAATTTGTTAGCATACCAAACAGATCGATCCGATATATAAATGTGGAGTTCAATATAAAATTAGTGGATCCTGATTATTGCACATACACGGCCAAGTTTTGCTTAGGAAATGAAAGAGTTACTGGAACTTATAAACTTCTTGCTGTAGATGTTGATGGTCCTCTTGATTGGACAAAGTAGGATCACAAGCAGAGTCGGAGTATTAAAACAGATCAGGGGAAGAAGGGGAGGTGGAGAAACATGCAGTCTATTGCTTCTAAACATGAGCATAGATCGATATAAGAGATTGGATGAAGACGAAGAGACGAATTGATAGAAATGAATTCGCGACAATTTCTCCACACGATTGATTAAATGAATCCGCAACAATTTTTTCACGCGTCACTTTTTAATATATTGTAATAATAATAATAATTTAAAAGGCAAATTACAACCTTTTATGGAGAAAAGGTTAAATTACAACTCACAGGTGTTAATTTCATCATAATGTTGAACGGTTGCAAGTATGTAATGTAACCCTCCATAAAAAAGGCGCCAAATGCAAAAAGGAAAAGCCGTTAAAGGAAAATTTCAAGCACCTAATAGTCGTGTCACTTTGCCAACAGACACCATGCACCATATATATTGCTCAACACTGCCTTCAAAATAATGGAGACTCCATTTTACTTCTCTTACATCAATTAAAGTAATAAAATGAGGCGCGCGGAGGCAGAACATGGAGGATGGGGAACCGGTTCTGTGGTAGCGATGTTATGTATAGTGATGCTTCTTGTCTTCTTGCCGCTTGGAATGGCACCTGGCCCGGTCAAGCCTCCTTCAGCTTCGATGATGTTTGTCTTTCCGGTGGTTTTGGCTGGCATTCTCTTCTTCCTTACTCAGTCATCTAAGCCTAACTAGTTTTTCTGAGTTTTGGAAGTTATTTTGTCTTGTGTGGTTTATGAAAGTTGGTTCTGTATGGATTATGTAATGATGTTCAATGATACAATGTACTGATATAAGTGATAAGTACGAAATATGAATTTGAGCTTTTCATTAATTACACTCGATTGATGGTATTTTCACTTGCAGTAAGTATTCATATATAACTGCCGAATGATCATACCACCTCGCAACAGGTACGCGGTTTGATCTATGTAAAACTAGGTTTATTAGATATTATAAGTACGGAAAAATGTACATTTATTTCTTTTAGATTCAAGAAAATTGGCGCAGATGATACAAATAATGTAAACCTATACAATTTGTGAATTATTCTTATCATACAGGCAGTTGTTACTTATAAGAAATTATATAGGCTACTTTTACAAAACAAACAGTTTTACATTATATTACAACATCAAAGATGGCCCAACATCAGTTATCATGCGTTTATTGATTGACACATCTGCTCGGAAATTCAGCCTCCAACATGAGAAAAGAACTTGAAGAAGAACCATAGCCAGAACTTACTTTTCAGACATCGTATCCAGGGTTAACTTTCTGTTGAACATCTCCGTAACTCTCCAACTCCTCGATATCCTCAGGACTTCCCAGAAAGAGAGGGAGTCTCTGGTGCATCTTGTTTGGTTGGAGAGAGAGTATTCTAACTTTACCATCGGAACCTTTACCTCCTGCTTGCTCTGCAAGGAAACTGAGGGGATTGGCTTCATATACCAGACGAAGATGATCCCTTGGATTCATTGCAATTCCACCATATAGGAGAGTCCGATGGAAATCAGCAACAAGCGAACATATGTATCTGGCTGAATACTTTTTAGGGAATTTTCCTTTGCCTTGTCTGACGGTATCAATGTACTTTCTTAAACCTTCAGGCCAGTCAAAGTACCGCGCATCATTCACAGAGTAGATTTGACCTGGCATAAAAATGTAGCATATCTTTGTTACATTGTTCAAATGAATTATAACACCGACTGGGAGTCAAAGACTTCCTAGGAAGTAAAAGACCTTGTGCCTGTTTGGAAAAACTTCAGATTACTGCCAAGTGATCAATTAAGCTGATTAATGTTTGTGAAATGTACTGATTTATAGAGATTCTAAGCTATTTTGGAGCATCATTGCCTACAGCCACTACAATAAGTTCAATTTTTTCACCAAGGTCATTTTAAGCTCAAGATTATCAGTAGCAGGTTTTTCAAACACTTCTCTTGTATTCTGCTATGAGGAAGCTAAAATCAGTTCAAAATCTTTTGCTAATCGGAAACAATTGCATTAAGGATATTTACCTCGACTAGGAATTTTAAGGTTTTGATGTGTCAAAACAAAATCTCCAGTGGACCGGTCCAGGGTAAAGGCATGTGTTCCTGACCCAAAGCTGGCACATAAAATTGTAGCTGACGAATAGAGAACATAGCAAGAGGCGATAAGCTTAGTTCCACTTTGGAGAGAATTAAGCATTGCCTTTTCCTCCACAGGCAAATGATCCAATTCAACAAGCCGCTTATAGATCCCAAATATAGTCCCAGTAGGAATAGATGCATCAATGTTCCGAGAACCATCAAGGGGATCCAAAACAACAACAAAAGGGCCATCATCAGCTAGCCAAACGGGAGAATCATCTTCTTCTGATGCCATCACCGCAGCTTTTCCCGATTTTTTCAAAGATGACAAAATAATATCATTCTGCAGGGAGGAATGCATCACTAGTTATTAGAACAATGCTTATTACCAAGCTGAAGAGAATCTCATTCTGCAGCAAGAAATGCATTACTATTGATCAACAAGACATTATACTTGGAAATAGTATAGTACCAAGGCCAAAATCCCAAAAGCACCTAACACAATAGAACGCTGAAATACCATATACTTGAGGTATAATACCAATCCTCATTAAATGTCAAACTGTAAATTTATCGGAAGCAGTGACTAGATTAGTAAAAACAGAACTATTGACCTTAGACAAATGATAGCTGAATTTTCAACAAGCATCCTCAGTAGACAGATATATGTGAGACAATACAAGCATCTTTATATACCCAACTAAACTTTTCGAAGAATACACGACACCGACATATCTATTAACTTACAAAGCGAAATTAAATCATCCATATGGAGAGAAGATTATTTGAACCATCGAACAATTTTTTTTTTGAAACGGCTAAAGGGTGACTCGAACTCCCGACCTATTGGTTGGAGGTGAAGCGCCTTACGAGCTGCGCTTCATTGTCATTTGAACCATCAACAGTAATGAACACGAAAGTCAAAGGAATACCAATCCAGTTTTGTTTCCAATAAAACATGGCACATAATACAATCAGTAAACTTAGAAAGCTACAATTTAATTATTTAAGCTAATAAAAGATACCTAGACAAAGAAGATCATTACAATGACAATCAAGTGATCAACACTAAATCAACACAAAAGTCACATCTATACGCAGTCAAACCAAAATACTCTATCAACTAACTAACAACACTAATTAAACGTATCGGGACAAAATAAGGTCATTACAATGACAATTAAGTGGTCAACAGTAAATGAACACAAAACTCACATGAATCCTCATCCAAACCAAAATACTATCAACTAACTCCAAAGTTACAATATAAGCTAACAAAGGTAACGGGACAATTAAGATCATTAAAATGACAATCAACTGACTTCACTAGACGAACACAAAAGTCAAACAAATATCCATCCAAGAAAGTTAATAACATCCATAGATTAAACTTTTAAATGAAAAACAGAGAAAGAACGAGCTATAACCGCACCGCAACAATGTCCAGGGGCTTAGGCTTATCTCTCTCAGAACTCCCAGCAGCAGCACTGAAGTTTTTAGCAAGACTGGAGTTGTAAGGTGAAGCCACAAGAGCAGCAATTTTCTTGCAAGCAAACTCCAAGTGACTAAACAGTATCACCAATTCATCACCCACATTTTCTCCTCCTTTTCCCATAAATTGACACAGTGTTTGAAAGTCATCACCAGAAATTCCAGAATCAGTAGCATCAGTACCAATAGCACTGAGTTTGAAGCCTATCCCAGCCATTCTTTGGGTGGGATAGGCAGAAAAATTGAGTCTTGGATGGAAATTGGGAATCTTTGGCGGGATAAAGAGGGGTTTTGAAGGGTAATTGGAGATGGGGTTTAGGGATATGGTAGTGGCTGATTGCATTTCTGACGGAGGTGTACTATACGGGTTCATTTGATTCGGGAAAGCCGGAAAGGTGTCGAATTCCTGATTTCGTATTCAGGAAAAGCTAATTGGATTAAATTCTGTCATTTTTCTTATTAGCAAATTACGGATAATATTATATATTCCTAAATTTTAGTATTTTGAGATAAGCATCACATATTTTATTAGTAACATCGTAATATTTATAAATATTTAATGGAATTGTAAATGAGCCAAGTTGAATATAATTTTACATGAACTTTAAGTACGTCACATCTTTATAATTTACACTCGACCTAAACTTAATACTAACTTTCAAATATTGTCATTCTCTACTATTGCTCGACTCGCGAGTTTATAAGTTTCAAAATTGAAACTCGAAAACTGAAAATTAACTCGAACGGATTGAAGATATTATCTTACATGAGGTGCAAAATCAAGGTGCATGTGTAGGAAATCTTAATGTCATGATGTAACATACCTAAAACTCTCGTTCTTGAATATGTAAGGACGAGTCATTTGGTCTTGAAAGTGCAATTTTCTCTCTGATGTTAGACTATTTTTGCAGAGCATGGTATAACAATGGGTGATAACACAAGATTGGGATATGTGAACCAATTTATTTATGTCTATTGAGTGTATGTGTACCTGTCCATGGGTTGTACAGAAGTAACGGTGATAAAGATGTTTAACAAATTGATCCGGGTCCAGACAAAAGAAGTGACCAAAGAGTCTGTTTATTGACTTCACCCGTGACTACTTGAAGGATAATTCGACTAAATCACATATTCACATACAAAATCATGCATAGCCAAAACCAAATATCTCAATTTACTTGTCATCTACTTCTACTATGTACTTTTCCGTGTCAAAGTTTCATTCTATAATGTAAGACTTTAAGTCTGTTTCTTTCCTTTCGTCACTGTCTAGGTTCCTTCCTTATACCTTGAATAATCAGTATTTAATCATCCTTAATGATGCAATAGGTTGATGCATGATTGGTTGGTTGGTAGTATCAAATGTTATCTATTTAAATCTGTTCTCTCGCTATATACTGAGGTGAGAAACTACTCCACTAAGCCAAACTGATATTGAATTCCCAAATAATACTCTGCAAAACAAGTAGCAAAGTAGCATATAAAGAAAAAAAATCAAGAAACAATGGTACTAAAAACAGTGGATATACTGAAAAATGAGATTCCATTCGAAGAGGAAACAGTAGTTGTACCAGGGGATGCCAAGGCCGGTTTAGTCCTGGTCGACATCGTTAACGGTTTCTGCACCGTTGGAGCTGGCAATCTGGTAAGACACATAAGTTTCTCACTTTATGATGTATGATCATATCAAGTTGGTGTTTCAATAGTATATAAGTTTGATTCTTAAGTGTCTATGCACTTTCAGGCTCCAACTGAGCCCAACAGGCAGATTTCTCAGATGATTGGAGAATCAGCGAAACTTGCGAAAGTATTCTGTGACAACAACTGGCCTGTACTTGCTTTCCTTGACTCACATCATCCTGGAAAGTTAGAGCACCCTTATCCTCCTCACTGTATTGCTGGCTCCGACGAGTCTAAGCTCGTTCCGGGTACTTATTAATCTAGTAGATTTTTACTTTTTTCTCATCAAGAACTTGTTGCTGTACTTTTCATGTTAGTAGTCTTTGCATTTCTCTATCTAGTGTCTACCGTTACTTCAATAAGTAGTAGAGTAAGTGCCTTTTCGTGTTAGTAGTCGAATGAGTAGCCGTGCAACGGTGCAAGTACTCATTTTCTGGTTATGTTGTAAAGAAGCAATAAGCAAGTATTAAGTCAGTTTCAAAATGTCACCAACTGTAAAAGCGAATATATATTGCACTTAACTGGTTTATTGCAGCTCTAAGCTGGATAGAAGATGAGCCAAATGTGACAATCACGAACAAAGATTGCTATGATGGCTTTGTGGGTTCAATTCAGGCCGATGGTTCCAATGTTTTCGCCGAGTGGGTGAAAAACAACAAGATACAAGTTGTGAGTATATATTTTACCTTCTTCCTGTATATATTAGTTTGTGTGAGGCAGAAAACATCATGCTGGTTGTTGTGTAATTTTTTGAATTACTGATTGGGGTACTTGTGAAATGATGTTCAGTTGGTGGTTGTTGGGATCTGCACTGATATATGCGTGCTGGACTTTGTTTGCTCCACGATATCTGCCAAGAACCATGGCCTACTCGATCCTCTGGAAGACGTGGTGGTGTATTCCAAAGCATGTGCTACTTTCGATTTTCCAGCTTCAGTGGCAAGAGACATCAAAGATGCTTTAGCACATCCACAGGACCTGATGCATCATGTAGGTCTGTACATGGCGAAAGGAAGAGGAGCTAAGATTGCAAGAGAAGTCTCCTTTAAGGCCTTGGTCAATTAATATGTGCAATGACCTATGCCTTTACATGCTGCAGTTTACATATTGCTAGGAGTATATGCTAAAAAACGTCTCGACTATCTGCAAAATGTGTATCGATAAGTATGCTATATAAGTTCAAGAACTAAGAACTGTATGCAATTTACCTAGCTAGCTGTGTGATCATCTGTACTCTGTAATGGCTTGGCTTCAACTGTATGGTAATTGGTTGACATGTACTATGGATGATCCTGCTGTTATTGTATTGGACACTCAGTTTTCTTAAGTGGTGTTAATAGTAAAAGGGTCCTTATGCCCCAGAGCACATCTAGAAGGAACATAAGTTATTGAATCTTCAAGAACAAACTAGACAATAAACAAAGTTACAAAACAATATATTTTAGGTGGTAGAAGAAGTGAGGTTGATGCAATCGAATGTTAGAAATCACCGATTCAGAAATCGATGGAGAACTACTTTCTGAAATATGTTTTATGTGTTGTAGTAGTCCGTTGGGTGTTCGGGCCCGATCCGACCCGTTCGGGGTTTGGGTAGGTTGGTTCGAGTATTTAAAAAACTTCGGGTATTAGGTGCCCGCTTTACTACCAGATTGGATATCGGATACTCATTGGATAATTATGAAAAAATAATTTTTTTAATTGCATTCTCACTTAATATGATTTGTATATTTAGAACAACATGACTATACATAATTTATAATAAATTACTAAATAGACTTATCATGTACAATTCTCAAAATAAAATTTCAAAGTTTACTTAATTTAAACTCAATGCATTAACACTAGTTTTAGTACTTTATTGGTAATAAAAAATTGTGCATCAAATACGAATCAAAATGACCAAAAAAAAAATTGAAATTCGGGTACCCAAATATCTAAAATCGGTACCCGTTTAAATACAAAACCTGAAAACCTGTATTCGAAATACCCGAATCTAAAATACCCGTATCTAAACTACCCAATACCGGGCCCGTGCCCAGCCCTAGCAGTACACAACAAAATAAGATATCATAATGTAGTGATGCATGCGGCAACACATAATAAAACCTCTCGCATATGTGTGCGTCTTGCAAGAGTGCATAGTACGTGGTGTAATACCCAACATCCCACATCAATTGTGATTGGAAGGGACGAAGGGTATAAATGTAGACTAGGACTGAACGGAAATGAGACTGGACCGAACCGAAATACCGGACCGAAAAATCGAGCCTCGGGTCAGCCCTATACCTATTTGGTCCAGTTCTCGATCTTCACTATTTTAAAATCTCGGTCCTCGGTCCAGTCCGGACAAAAAGATCGAAAAACTGCGTGTCGGACCGAGTAGACCGAAATAGTAAATAAAAATTACTTTGTTATATTTTTTTTTACTCTACAACTTTCCGACTCATTCCTAACCCTAACTTTCCTTCATTTTCTCGTCTCTAACTTGCTCCTCTCCTTCGCCAACTTGCTCTCCTCCTCCTCCTCCTCCTCCTCTTCACCTCCGCCCCTTCACTCCACCTTCGCCCCTTCTCCTCCTCCTCCATCTCGGATCCACCAGACCACCACCGCATCTCTTCAATCTCGTGCTCCACCACAACAGCTCCTCAACCGCCCCTACTCATCCACCTCTGCGGGGCCCACCACCCAGCTCCTCCATTTCGACTTCATCCACCTTCTCTCATCCAGATCTGCTCGGCTGTTGCTAATTATGTTATTGTGGCATAAATTGATACTTAGTTATAGGGTGATATGTATGATGCTATTTCCTTTCTCATACTCATTTTCTCATTGTTTCTTTTTCTTTTTTGTAATTTGCTTTATTTTTTAAAAATATTTTCGGTCCTAATCGGTACAAGCGCGAACCGTACCGATTTTTTTAGTTCGATCCGGTCCAGGACCGAATTACTTTAGGTTCGGGCCTCGGGGTGGGAAAATCTCTAAATCGGTCTGGGCTTGAACCGATGCTCACATTTAATGTAGACCACCACTCTCTTATGGTATGCCTTTTGAAAAAAGTCAAAAATTAATCCGTGCGGGCTCCGGACCAAAGCGGAAAATTTCATATCAAGTGGTCGGATCGTTACACGTGGAGTCCAAAAATTCCTAGTAGATTAAGATTCAAGAAGCTAAAAAGATGCGCTCAAAGAAACTGGTAAAACAAGGGTCGTCCTTGATGATGACACCGATCCTCCTAAAACTTTTTAGTTATTAAAGGAATCTTTTACTTAAAACATTGAATAATGTCTCTCTTCTTATTACATTTCTCTCCTCAATCCTCTGATTGTATGTCAAATCTTTCACCGTCGCCTTTTCTCTCTACTCGTCGATGCTCCGATCGCTCTCTGATCAACTCATCAATTCATTATCAGAAAATCACACATTTAACCTCGATTCACAGAACGACATCAAAGCTTGTATATGGTGCGAAATCTAACCATCGAAGTTTTTTTTATGTTCTTCAATTTTTTTCCATTAATCAATGATTTTAATGTTCTAGGATGAAGGTTTGAGGCCTTTTGGGGAAACCCAAAAATAAATGCGTGCGAGCTCCGGCCCAAAACGGACAATATCATACCAAGGGGTGGGACAGTCATGTGTAACCTTGTCGTTCCGACAGGCCGGGTCTCGGCCCATTAGTGGCCAGATCGTTACACGTGGAGTCCAAAAAGTCCTAGTAGATTAAGATTTAAGAAGCTAAAAAACACGCTCAAAGAAACTGGTAAAACACAAGGGTCGTCCTTGATAGTGACACCGATCCTCCTATTTTTTTTTAGTTATTAAAGGAATGTTTTACTTAATACATTGAATTATGTTTCTCATCTTATTATGCTTCTCTCCTCAATCCTTTAATTCTATGTCAAATCTTTCACCGTCGCCTTTTCTCTCTACTCGCCGATGCTCCAATTGTTCTCTGATCAACTCATCACTTCATCATCGGAAATCACACATTTAATCTTCATTCATAGATCAACATCAAAGCTCATATAAGGTATGCAATCTAACAATCGAAGCTTTTTTTACGTTCTTCAATTTTTTTTCCATTAATCAATGATTTCAATGTTCTAGGTTGAAGTTACATGGACAAAATATTCGAGGAAAATGCTATGTTCAATGAAATCGAGCAATATTTAGCGAAAACAAGTCCAAATCAGGTATGAATTTGAAGATCGAATTCAATATAAGATGAAAATTGTTTGAGTGATCGATTATTGATTGTTTATGATTTTCTTGACTAAAATAATTTTTTTGCATAAAAATGTTGTATATTTTAATTGATGATATTATATTTATGCATAATTCTTAATGACTTGGCATGAACAAATCATGTTTGATGCATACTACTTATGTTTTCAATAGCCATCTAATTACTCATAAATTCCAGACAAGAACCACAAAGTAGACTTTATCTAAAAACTAACATATATAGATGGTGTTTTAGGTGAAATAGTAGATGTATAACATAAGACATAAAACATATGAGAATTTTACTTACTATACCTTAAGGATCATCAAATCATGTTTTAATGTGTATTCCAACAATATATACAAAATATGATAGTTTGATATGCAATGTTGTCAGGTTAGATGGTACACCGCCATCCCAAATTGGTTAAGGCATTCCTGAGATCTATACATATATCCAACATTGCATAGAATCCCGGACAATATATCCAACATTACGGGACCAGGATCCCGATAGGATAGCACTGCTTGTCTTGATAACCTATATGAAGAATAATATGCCTTTTTATTGCTAACCAAGTTAATTTAATGTTTATCAACTTTACACTTACTTATATATATACATATTCAATATATAAGCCATATTTTATATACTTAGTATCCCGGTCACCACACTATCCCAAAACATTTAGTTAGTCGCTATGTTCCATGATATGGGATTGGTAACACTACTGATATGTATGATTAGTGTTTTAAATAGTTGATGTGTAAATAACGATCACAAGAAGATATACTGATGAGCCGATTAACTATAATTATCTTTACTTCTCCACATAGAATTATCCTTTTGAATCGTACATGAGCCAAACTGATGTGCTTGGATTCAAGCTAAAACTCTCGACCACATAAGATAAATATTTTAGATGTTCATCTGAATGACGGATTAATTGAAAAAGGCCGAGAAGTAAAAAACACCATTACCATAAAAATAAATTTGTTTAAATGATAAGAGAAATGAAGGAAAATAAAGTTCCGATAACAAAGGTCAGGATGCATGTAAGACTACACCGAGAGTAGTGTACTGTAAATACATGGTGTTGTTTGATCAAGGTCAAAATGCATACATGCATCACACTCTTGAATACACTAAAAATGAACGTTGTAAGTAGAAATGACTAAAAAGGATTCTCATTGGTCCTGTACACATTTCTAGAACCACCTTCAATAATTGTTCGAATCTCCAAGTTCAATTAGCTAACTAGGGACAATGTGAGACAAGCAGTAATAAAAGTGATGGAAATGAACACAATCAAATGTAGAAACCAACGGTTCGATAATCGACGGAAACTATGTCTTAAAATATGACCTATATATTACATTGTATATCGCATTAAAATATTGTATTGAGATAGAACATAAGAAATTCCCTCATGTACAAAGTATCGATTGACTCATTAATATTAATTTTTCATGCACATAATATTAAAGAGAAATTTTCTTGTGGAAAAGAAGAATGTTCAACTTGATTATATATAAATAAGAGGAGATTATATATCCAATAAAAGGAAAAGTGTTGAGGTACATAATTGCCATTCCTAGAATAGAGAAAATTATATAGTCAACAAAATGAAAATTATTATTACATTTTTATAATTCAGATTTTCAATTGAACCTATCCATTACAATCACATAATAGTATAAATACGTGCATACACACACTCTCAATCAAATCGTAGCATCAAAGAATTGTAATTATAAACACTAATAATATGAATCCAGGTGGTAATCCAAGTTCTTCATGGTCATGGGATGAAAATAAGCAGTTTGAGAATTGCCTTGTTGAATTCCCCGAGGACTTCCCTGGTCGATGGGAGCGAATTGCTGAGCGTCTGGCCACAAAAACAGCCGAAGATGTAGAACAACACTACATGGCATTGCTGCAAGACATAGCAGCAATTGAAGCCGGATTGGTGGAGGAACCGGCGTATGTGGACCAACAACGGGCGGCTGGAAAAAGAAAGATGTCGCCCAGGGCGTGGACTGAAGAGGAGCACGCATCCTTCCTGCAGGGGCTGGACAGATATGGACCAGGAGATTGGAAGAGCATCTCAAGAGAGATGCGAACGAGGACTCCTGCCCAAGTGGCAAGTCATGCTCAGAAGTACTTCCAGCGCCAACAAAGTACTACCAAGAAACGAAACAGCATCTTTGACTAGTCAATTGCATAGATTGACGCAAGTTTATTTGCTTATGTGTGTTTTTTCTTTTTTGATCCGTGTGATGATTTTGTATGTATGGAGTCCATATGGTCCATACATGTGAGGGGGAACGCCTCCGATTTCTAATAGTTCCCTCACACTATGAAAACATGTAATGTGTTAGAGAATAAATGTACAAGAGTTAGTATTGGGTTAGGCTGTTATAGGCCCAACTATTACATGCTCTATCGAAGCTTCTATCTATTCTATAAATACATGTTTGTACTCTCTCATTGATTACACATTAGAATAAATTCTATTTTGTTTCTCTCAACACGTTATCAGCACGATAGTGTTCAACCAACTGAGATTCTAAAACCCTAAATTTTTCCCCACCGCACGTGCGCGAGCCAAAAAAAAAAAAAAAAAGAAAAAAGTTCCGTCACACCATACCATTGAAAACCACAAAGAAACCTTATGTATCAATTCTTTAGACATCAGCCACGGATGCAGACCACGAGGATGAAACGATTACCGATATGCAAACTAATTCTTTTGACATTAGCCACAGATTACTACAATTTTACTACTATTCCATCCTTATCTACATATAAGTTTTATTTGTTTATTAATAATTCTTTTATCATCATCATCATCATCATCATTATTATTATTATTATTATTATTATTATTAT
>JAYMSP010004849.1:0-15145 GCA_036897095.1 Plantago elongata
TTCTTACAAGTCAACCCACCAGACGAGAGGAGTCGAGTTTATGGTGTGGGTAGTCGAGGAAAAGAAGTTGCATCTAGCTTTTCCATTAGTCAGCCCACCGGATCACGAACTACCGGTTGTCATTTTACACAGGACGAGGTCGATATGATTGTGAATCCTCTCAAAAACGAGATTGAAACTCTGAAGAGTACAATGGAATCTCAGCAGGCCCGTACCGATCAAAAGTTCGAATTGATGCAGCGGATGATGGACCTCTTGACCCAAGGCCGTAGTTCGTCTAATAAATCCTCCTTCTTCTTCATAGTTCTAGGTTTTATTTATCCGAACACTACTGTTTCTATTCATTCAACTCGTTATTGTTCAGGATACTTACCTGTATGCGAATATTATATTTTAAATTCATTTATGACATTTTCGTGCAATCCAACGTTCTTTTATGCATTTACAATTCTATTGGGTGATAATCAGGTTAAATACGATCGAATTAGGTATTCATGAAATTAAAAAAAAATTAAAAATCTGCCCAGTTTAGCGTCAGATAAATGTTATCCGTCGCTAAATCCCCCCGGATTCTAGCGACAGATAATCTATTCGTCGCTAGAAATAGCGATGGATAAGATTTATCCGTCGCTATATCTAGCGACGGATAAATTATCCATCGCCAGAGAGGGTCGCCTTTCTGGCTACGGATAATCTATCTGTCGCTAGAAATAGGACGGATAAATGTTATCCATCGCTATTTCTAACGACTGATAGATTATCCATTGCTAGAATCTTAACAACGGGCATTTTAACGCCGCCCGTTTTTATCCGTCGCTAGACAGTCTAGCGTTGAATCGCGCCAGATTTAGCGACAGATAATGGTGTTGCTAAAACTGGCGTTTTTTGTAGTGCAAGGATTATAGGTGTAATGTTATGCTCGTAGTTTAAGTTTAAATCCACTTAAATTAGTTCCAATTTCTTAACGTACGATGTACTAATTTGCTTCAAAAATCAATTAGGCATGACACATTACATCCTTTGACATTGCTTAAATATTGTATAACAATAATATACACCAAAATCATACACTGTATTATATCTTCTCCAATGTACAAAAGTTTTGTATTTTATATACTTGTACATACAATGAAATTAAGTTTGAATAAACCATGCTAAGATAATTGGTATCATTTTTATACTCTAATATGCTTTGGAATGTTCACAGTGAATAAGTGGCACGTAAATTCTATTCAATTTGAATATAACATGGTATAATAAACTTTTGTCATAAGCGGTGTAAAACCTTCCAACTCTCTAAATAGACGGCCATCATTCACGATCAATTTGTGTGCACTTTTATGTAACGTTGGGCTCTTTAGGGCAAATTTGAATCATAACCACATGAATTAAGTCTAGTATCACCAAAATGTAACGGTATCCACCAATTATATTTACTGTATTACAAATGAATTAATATACAATAGTGTTGTATTATATATACTTTTACATACAAGGAAATTAAGTGTGAATAAATTTTCTACACTAGTATATATGGTAAGTTGCACAGTGAAATAATCGGTACGTAAATGTCAATTCTATTTGAATATAGCATGGTATACAAAACTTTTGTCACAAGCGGTGTAAAACCTTCCAACTCTGTAAGTAGATGGTCAGCACTCGTTGTCAATTTGAGTGCATTTAGGTGTAACATTAGGTTGATAAGGTAAATTTGAATTCTAACCATATGAATTAAGTGTAGTATCTTATGTTTTAGTGAATATTGTGATTAAAAACAATATACCCTCAAAGCCTAACTTATATTTTGTGAATATTAATGTAGTATATGATGCATTTTTAAACATTAACATAATACTTATGCTTCGAGCGTCTTGCCGAAATGTAACGGCAGGCTCAATATGCGTTCACTTAGGTGTAAAGTTAGACTCGTGGTATCTTACATTTTCGTGAATCGTATGATTAAAACAAAATATATTTTAAAATGAGTTTATGTATCTACATTTGTGGGCATGTAAAACATCCCATCTCCTTGAGTAGCCGGAATAAATTCACGTTATTTATTATATATGGGAGTGCTACATATTAATCGTATGGCATTTGTGAGCCCAAATCACATAACATGATATTAATTTAGTGTCTAGCCACGCGATGCCACGTGTCCATGAAGTGGTTTTTCTTGTTTTATACCATGTTAGTTGAATTTATGTGTGAAAAAAAGTGTGGGAGTTTTCCCTCTTTTTATCTAATTGGTCAAAATGAAGTCCAAGTTCCCGCCGTTTGTAGCGAAATCACCCAACAAGCAGTCAATTCAATGCCCCCTTTAATTGTGTTACATCTAAATTGACCCCTTCTTAAAATTACAAATTTCACCTCAGCTAAACGTCCTATATTAATTTGGTCACCTCTGTTTTTTTTTCTAAATCAGTCAATTCAGTAATTTTGTTTATGAGGCACATGTATATAATCTCTAGTTGGATAGTTTGGGTTGTTCTCAGTCCGATTGACCACCGTTCCGACCAGGTCGGAGAACGTATGGGAGCAGCATCGATGTGGTGGTTGTAACACTGGATTGGCGGGGCAGAGAAGTGAAGTTGACACTCTCTCTTTGTTCTTTGTGTGTCACAGTTTGAGTTGATTTCTTTACTAATCACTATTGTTAGCTTGTTTAAATTATGATTCATGTGCATGATTTCAGCATCTAAATGAGGTTATTAACTTTTGTGTGCTGATAGTTTATGTGTTTCTTTCTTTAAAGTTTTGTCTTAATTGTCTACCTAATTAGTGAAACTGATGAGTCATTCAATTAGGATAGTGAATTTCCCCTTATACTATTGATAAATTCATACTAAATTTCAACAAATTTGTTTAGGCTTCATTCATTGTGACTGTATGATTAGTCTAAGCTTTACAATGACTATTCTGGTCCCTAATGTTGCGTTTCCATATAGTGTGGCTTTCATTTTTGTGTTGGGTGAATCTAAGAAAAGTTGTTTAAAAATCATGAATAGACACATGAACATATTAGCTGACATGGTCTACATGTGTTCATGTAAGAAGAATCCGGCATAGGGAATTAGTAAGTTTTTCCATCTTTTTAGTATTCCATTTACTGGACTGATTCAAATAGAGAATTCCTCTCTAATGTGTGTTAATCATAGAGTATTATACAAATACAAAAATAGTTACACATTCCGCTGAATGTAATATGATTAAGGACGAATTCACATTGTGGTAATCATAGAGTATTATACGAAGTACTATGACTTTTACAAGAAAATAATAATGCATTGGCTTAAATAACGTTATCTTCATTGTCTTCATACTGTTTCAATCTTGCAAGGCATGTTGTTTCATCATGCCTCCCTAGTAGAGTACAGTGAGGGCAGTGAAATTTCTTGACTTTGTTCATTGGTATTTCACTGAAAGATAGAATCCTTTTGCGTTTTGGACGCCCCGGTGTTCCCTTTGCATCTGGTGGCAATATCTTAGCTGACCCATCTAACATTCATTGTTGGGCGAACATCATTGTACCTGGGACTGGATTTATGTCTGAGGCATATGCTTTACGATAAGTCCTTGTGGAAAAGTGTTCATCAACATGTCCTGTTTTTTTCATGGTGCGAAATTTAGTGACATGTGTACAGTGAAGCCAATAGAAATAAAGTTCTATGAAGATATGTTTTACCTGCCATGGTTGGTGAATTCTTTATTATCGCATTTATAGCGTGTGCACATGGGGAACCTTAAGTTTGCCACATAAAACATGAGCATGTCCTTTCGGATAGATTGACAATTGTCATGGTTTGTGAAATTACCTGGAACACTGCTTCACCAGGAGCTGCTATAACTTTCCATCCGCGTCCTTATTGTCGTGAATGTTGCCAGAATTGTTCTTTACGTGGAGTTAGAGCACCTGTCCATGCTGCAGATTCTTTGTGTCTATCGGTGTACCATATCATTATATGTTGCATGATTGTGTCTATTACATTACACACTGAGAGTGACCTTGCCCGTTTGATCCATTTGTTAAGACTCCGCTGCGTTGCTCGTCATTTCTCCGTAACGGACAATTCCAGGGGACCATGCCAAAGCCCACTTTTCGTAAGGAAAATCCACCAGAAAATCAGCAGCTTGAGCACCTCCTTCATCAATAAATTTCTGTAGTGCTTCGTCGAAGAGTGGTTTTGTTGGTGCATAAGCTGCTACTTTCAGAAGATGTACCATCTTTTGCCGGAATGGATTTGACCAGCCACCCCAGTACATCTCCTTTAAGTTTCTGTACATGTGGTATAAGTAGAAAAAATGAACTGATTCATCAAACACTTTCGCAAAGGCTGTCAATGTACCTATGTGTCTGTCAGACAGGTAAAACACCTTGCCATCATGTTTAGCAACCTCTTTCACCTTTGATATAAACTATGCCCAATGATCTATTGTCTCATCATCTACTATTGCCATAGCAATGGGGAATAACCGTGCATTGTATAACTACTACCCTATAAGTGACCTGTGACTTTATTCTCAAGTACTCAGATTCTACTCATACTCATATGTACCCTAAGTAAGAGGAGTACTTCTAACCATAATTTCGGTATGAACATAATGTATTTTCATGTTGTTGTTATAAAATCATGGTAAGAATGATAGTGCAAAAATAAATACTTGTCACTAGAATGATACTGCAAGCCTAATAGGCTCACATTCTACACAATTATTAATCATGGCTTGTAGTATAGGGATGTGATACTGGAAGAATGAATATTTATGTTATAATTCATGGTGAGAATGATAGTGCAAAAATGAGTACTTGTCACTATAATGATACTGCAAGCCTAATAGGTTCACATTCTACACAACTATTAATCACGACTTATAGTATAGGCAGGTGATACTGGAAGAATGAATACTTCTGTTTTGAAAAGCAATCAAATTTTCTGCAAAAAAAAAGACATTGTTTAAGATTTATCGTACCGTTGTCACCGTCTTTCCCTATTGAAGATAGAAGCTGGCCTTTGAACCTGTCTTTCAAGGAAGTCGCATCAATGAAGATCATCGGTCTATAATGTTTGAACCCTTCCAAGCATGCATGAAAAGCTATGAAGAAGCGTTGGAACTGATTCGTGACAGGATTAGACTTTACTTCGACTATTGATCCTGGGTTAGTCTCTAAAACAACATTTCCATACCACCTTAGTTGTTCAAATGAATCATGATATGATCCATAAATTTGATCTCTTGCCGCCTGCAACGATCACCACGCTTTGTTGTAATCAACACTCATTCCATAATCATTTGACAACTGGCCCTGAACGACCTTTCCTGTAACCAATGGATTACCCTGTACATCCGCCAAAACGAGATTTTCCATTGTTTTGGTTGTTATTCTAGATGTGTCATCACTTTCTAAATGCTCGTTACACTTATGCCATAAGTCTCCACTGTTGATTGTGAATGTTGTGTCCCACTTTTTTACCATCTCAAATAGCTTCCACTGGTCTCCTTCCTAGCACAACAAACATTCACCCCCGCTTAGTGTTCTTAATGAAACGTTTCTTAAACCCTTTGATGGTAGCATACTTACTAAAGGAATCCCTAAACTCAGCTGCTCCCCCAAAGAACTTCTGACCTATGTGTTTTATGTTGTGTTCCCATGAATCTGATTTTCTAGATGTTGTACCTATAGGTGGGCAAACATCGTAAACCGAGAAGTCCTCATCTTGGTTGCCAGTATCACTGCTATTTATACTGGTTTTATACTTAGAATGTGAATGCTTTCGGCCATTTACATGAGTAGAATCTAACCCTGGGGCACTACGAACTGGCGCATGAGCATCAAAGGCAATACCTTTCTCATTATATAAGACATCGATATCGACTCTATGAGCATTAAGTTGTTCTACAAGCATTTTTAATCCTAACCAGTCATCCTCATCAATTAATTGGCAGTTGCAATATGTACCCATTTTATAGCTGAAGGTAATATTATTGATATTGTTCAACTTTCTGTGTACTACCTTAATAATGACATGGTCAAACTAGTATTCTCACAAGCAGGGATAGCTAATACCTGGCCATTGAAGGTGACCATTAGAAGTGTGCACCAAGTACTTGCATGTTCCCCACCTTGCATAACCTCAGCCTTTGGATAAATAAAACACCAGCCTTGCTTCTGCAGAACAAACTCCTCCAATGCGATCAGTGCAATTTATATGAGGACTGTTATATTGGAGAAAAAAATTCATTGAGCAAGCAAAGTCCCTTGTGTATCTATATGAGCAATAGGATTTGAAATTTGAATTTCAAACAGTTCACTAAAAAAAAAAACATAAAAACATATATAAAAATTGAGGGTAAAACAATATTGAAGAAAGCATAAAAAAAGTCCCTTTCATCGTTGTTCATCAGAAACAGATTAAAAGCATGTATAAATATGAAAGCATAGTGCCTGTTAGACCATTTCCGGTAATAAATCGGGGCAAAACGGGTAGATTGATGGCCAAGGGTGAATGTGGGCGTTGTAGGCAATAATGAAAGGGAACGCTAGGGGCTATCTCCAATTCCATGCTCAACGTAGGCCCTGTACCCAATTTTTCCAACTAAACAAGGTGACTTCCAACGTGGATCAATGAATATGAAAATGGATTAGTTAGGACCAGCCCAATATTAGGTATTAATTAAGCCCACTTTCTTATCCACAATTCACATGGCCAAATCTGGACCAAGTATAGGCCCTGTTCCAGTTTTAGTCCGTCGCGCAGCGTTACGTAGTCCGACACGTTAAGACGCCACCAAACGCGTCATTACGAACTCCGAAAACACTTAAAACTCGGCTTAAATGGCTACCAAACAACTCCGTACCTACTAATGGGCCGTCCAAACAAATCTTTAATGCACTTCCCAAGCTACAAAAAGAGAAAGAACAAGTAACAAACTTCACTGTAGGACGACAACATATGAATCATAATTACATTGCTAAACCACCATACACAAAACATAATTACGTGCTCGAACAAGAGAAAATGAGAAAAATCGTATTGCCCTTGAACCCTAGCCTCCAACACTGAATGAATTGGGAAATATAATATATGTGTGTGTGTGTTACCACAAACCTAGTTCACTAAGGAAGGGTTGGGCCTTCCAATTTAGCGGAAATGTGATCAATCAAATGGAGTCATAATCGACGAACAATAGAATAATACTGTCCTTATTAGCGGAAAATCTGAACCGAGCGCGCCGTAATTTGGTATAGCAATATGCTAGTATCCCCAAGCCGTTATGTTATCTATTGGTGACATGACATGAGACCAAAATCCACCTGAAATAGGAAGAATACCCTCGTCACCTTTATTTCCTTGCTTTCCAGTTTCCTCTGATAAAACTGACACCCCACTAAAAAGCAAGCTCCATTCAGTTTCTCTCTTGTCTTGTCTTGTCTTGTCTTGTCTTGATTATATTATAATTGCCAAATCAAGATGAGCAGATTCAGAAGAATCGAGATTATCGATCACTACTCCGCTCCATCTCACTCCCCATTGGTCAAATTTTCCCTTTTCCCAAGACCTTGACCTGTTCACCCCTAAACCCACTACTTTTTTCGACGAATTCGACACCATCACTGACCTCATCCAGATCCAGTCGCTCAGCGATCGTGTTTCTGCTCTCGAATTGGGGTTTCACCGTCTATTCAAGGAGAGAAAAAGGCCAACAAGGAGAATGTGGCTGTGGATAGGAAAAACTACAAGTGGACGGCTGAGATTAAGGGAAAAAATTGAGTGGAGCGTAAGTACACGATTGAGGTGTCCAGTGGAGCCGAAAAGAAGAAGCAGAAGCAGAACAAGAACAAGTGTGATAAAAATGGAGAAGGTGAGGTGAAGAAGAATAAGGTCAGAGTTGTGGAAATTCAGGATGAGCCTGATGATCATGGAGCTGTTGTCTTGAGGCAGGTTTGTGAAATGCTGCTATGTTGTTGCTAAAAAACTGGTGTTTTCCTGCTACTTATTGAGTTATGTGATAAAATTTCCGCCTTTAGATTTAGTGATAGATAGGGTTCTTCATGGTTTTAATTTAAGATCATGGACCTGTTATCTTCAGGCAGGTTGGTTAGATTGTTAATAATTGTACGTGCGTTGTGTTATCGATTTGTTCAATTTCCGTGTTATCTCATTTCTGGAAATGCTTCTTGAACGTTGCTAAAAATGGAATTTTGCAGTTCTAATTTGAGTTATTTGTGAAAATTGCCGACTTCAGTTTTAGTGATAGCTCAGTTTCTTCATGAGATTTTGCAATTATAGATACCTTTGGTGTGTCTTGTTATTGGTTAATTAATAAGCCAGCCCAGGCCACTTATGATCGACTGAGCTCGGTGGTGTTGTTGGATGTCGGCTGCATCTGCACACACTGTGAGTCTCAGTCCATTACATTAGTCAAAATACAAGGGAAGTGAATCTTATCCGTCAGCAGAAATTGCATACGTGTATGTTAGATTGTTAGTGACGATAGTGGATTTTATGAATTCAAGTGTAGTTTGTTTTGCCGATTGGCTGTGTGGATCGAGTTACGTTTGAGTGTTCAGTTTTGTGCTTATGCTTCAACAGGCATCAGCTAATTTGGCTGTCTGTCTAGTGTCTCATGTGGTGTGGTATCATTGAGGATTTTGTTGCTCTGTTTTCAGTCTATTTCTTGGTAATTGGTGACATTAACTCGGTAGTTTGATTTACCTGCCTGCTATTTTTGTTCTGAGGTGTGATTGGTGAACCTCATTTTGTGTGCAAATTTGGTACGCCTGAGAGGTTATGTAGAGTTATCTCATTTACTATTATTTGGCACAAGTTGCAACACCGACTATTAACTGATCGTTTGGTGAGAGTAGATAACACCGAGAACAATAACTAATCTGCCTCTGAAGCAATAGGTTGAACATTACCTGCTAGGTTTACCCCATATGGAACCTGAAACCACATGACAAAATGAACAGAACCCTTCTATATCCATTATGTTACTTTATAAGAGGGGGTTTTCTTCAATAGATCAGCTTCCAGCTTTTTACGTCTGAAAAGTGACTAATATCACTGTGTTAATTTCGACAAATCTGATGAAAAACTGATCTAGTAATCAAACAGCAGTTTGAACTTAATTTGAGTGTTTGAAATCTACTGCAAGAAGTTCAAATATATATGTTTTTCCAGTTTCTGTGTGTAGTTAAAATTACAGAATATACTTTACAACTTACAAAGAATTAATGAGTGATTGACAGACAGTGATGAAAAGGCCCTTTGCGATGGCTTGATGTTTAGAAGTGAGCATCTACTCATTTGTGGAAATTTGATGGCTGAGTGCACTTCCTGTCTAAATTCTTGAGTGATTTAGCGCTGTCACTTCATGATCAGTTATTTCTATTGTCCTTCGACATTGATCCTTGAATGATAAGTGTTCTGTTTTCTCCTATTTCACTCTTGTCGGCATAGGTTTTTGCCAAGAGAGTGGAAAAGAGGAAGGGAAAGAGGAAGAAGTTGACTCCACATGATGCTGCAACTCTGATTCAGAGGACATTCCGGGCTTATCTTATCCGAAGGTCCCAGGCTCTACGTGCATTTCGGGAGTTGGCCATCGCGAAGAACAAGTTGAAGCAAATCAGGGCTTTGTTCAACAACTTCTCTTATCGCCGTCGCATTTCTAGTGACGCAGAAGAGCGTCAAAAGTTCACTGAGAAAATCATTGTGCTTCTTCTCACTGTTGATGCAATTGAGGTAATCTAACTCTTTCTATACCTTTGTTTGATTGCCTTTTAATCTTGAATCATTATACTTGCTAAACTTGAACCATGATCATTCATTTCTCTTGCTAAATGCTTCTTCTGCATGTTAAGCGCACATATGTTTAATGTGAAAGTACCTTGTAGTGGTAGACAACTATAAAACAGAAATAGTGCCCTGGACACTAGTTTTAGTTGTTTATTCATTCCTGAAACTTGAAAACTTCTTAAATATCAGTAGGATTTAAATAAACAATAAACTACCTGATTATTCAGCATAAATATATATGTTCTGTGCGAATCAATTGGCTTCTGTATTTTTTTTCATCGATTAAAGTTGTTTGCTGTATTAATTCTTACGGATATTTACTCTTTCCTCCTTATTAGGTTGCTGATATGATGGTCCGATCTGCCAAAAAGACAATGGTGGATGAGCTGGAAGCGATGCTTGATGTCATGGATCCTCAACCTGCTGGGAAATCCCTCTCCATGAGGAGAACATTTGACATGCCTGATGGAGCGATCAACAAGGAGCTTGCTGCTGGTGTTGCACAGGTTGTTCGACTACTTGATAAAGAGGCAGCCAGTTCTGAGTGACTTGCAGCTTCAAATGCTCAATCAAGGAGGCAACTGGTAATGAATCTTTGCAGGCATCTTGAAATAGTACTTAACTTGTCCCTCTAAAGTGTAAACATCTGAGCGTTTCTGTACTCCTGATTCTGCCCGTGTTACAAGTTAGTAGTATCATAAAGATTGATTATCGGGTGAGTGTTTGCTTGATCCTGTTGTGAAGTATTTGCCATATGTAATCACTTTTTGGCTTGTTTGCTGAAACTTTGAGGTCCGTTCGCTTATTTAACCTCAACGCCTAGTTCTATCAATACCTACAGGAAATTATCTTAGAAATGCACACTCCAATGTGAGCATAGTTTGAAATAGGTGATCTGATTCATGAAGGTTTACTTTCTCAGCCAAAACTAATACCAATGTGGAATTTAGGATTCAGCTGAGTAATCTTTACACCCTTCTGACTTTTCTGTTTCGTACATCCAATGTATGTTCATGGAAAAAACGACCCTAGGGGTGCACCCGGCCCCCCTCACTGTAGCTAGGTGGGAGATGGCTCTGGACCCCCTAGCTACATCATTATTCCTTGGGGTCGATGGAACCTCTGTTCACTTATGTTTGTACTATTAGTACAACTGAAAGTGTGAATTCATGTAAGTTGATTATGAATCGGAGTTTGAGCGTTGATTAATATGAGAGACGGTCTGAGGTCAATATAACATTTGTAGCGATATGAGCAAAAACTGTTTATAATACTTAATCGATATGCATATTACACCGGACTAATAGCAAGGACGATTGTATTTTAACTTTACGAAGCACTAGGGTAAATGGATTGAATTAGTATCCCATATAACTAGTACATAATAATGTAAATGAATCTTGATTACATAATAATGTAAATGAATCCATTAATCAAGAGTAAGAATAGTAAAATGAAATACTTTCTTATTATATAGAAAAATTTAATTTTAATGATGAAAACCGGTTAAATGAACCGGGTACGAGGTTTTTTATGAAATAAACCGGACAGGTTGTCTATATATAGGTTAAAATATGCTGAAAATTGAGAAAAGGAAAAACACATAGTAAAATGTGTTTGTGTGTGTTTTGTGAGTTTATCTCTTCCGATCTATTGTTTTCTTGTCGGATTTTCATCGTTTCCACCTTGTTTCCACCGGATTTCAACTAAATAGCTTCTATGGATGTCAATTAGGTAAAAATATCTTTGCTTTTGTTTTTGCGATCTATTTCGAGTTGTGTGTGTGTGTTTCATGATTTTTTATTCAATTTTCAATGATTTGATGTTTAAAACTTTTAGATCCAGTTGCTACAGCGTTCAAATTCACAAATCCAAAATAATGAAGTAGCTAGCTCGCCAGATGTGAAAATCATTCACGAAAATCTATTCATATCTGAAAAAATATATCAGATCTGAATAGTTAATCGTACGTACCTAACAATTTTAACAATTATTTTTATGGTTTTTAGCTTGTGTTGCATTCTTCTGATTTGTTATAGTTTTAAGATGAATTGTAGTATTTTTACAAGTCAATAATATAGTTTTAAGCACCAGTATCACTGTCTTTAACGTGTGTGTGTTTTATAATTTTTTCGATTCAATTTTCATGATTTGATCTTTAAAACTTTCAGATCCAGTAGTGAATGTTCAAATTCACAAATACAGAATGATGAAGAGGCTTGCTCGTCGGATCTGAAAAACCATTCATGACAATATGTTCACGTCTAAAAATTAAATTTGCACATACCTTATTATTTTAACAATCATTTTTATAGTTTTTAATTTGTGTTGTATAATCCTGCTTTATTATAGTTTTAAGATGCATTGATAGATTTTTAAGCGGCATTGTTGTAGTTTTAAGCATCAATATTATTGTGTTTAGCTTGTGTCCATGTTTCGTCCATTATAATTTTAAGAAGCATTGTTGTAGCTTTAAGAGACTATATTATGATTTTATGTATCAATATTATTGTTTTTAGGTTGAGTTGAATGTTTTTACCTTACTATACTTTTAAAAGTCATTGATATAGTTTTAAGAAACATTGTTATTGTTTTAAGCATCAACTTTATTATTTTTAGCTTATATTGTATTTTTCTGTTTTGTTTACTGTTTGTAACTCGTTTCACTTATTATGTGTCGTTATAGTTTTAAGAATCATTGTTATAGTTTTTATAAACATCTTTATTATTTTAAGAATTAATTTATTATTATTAGCTCCTGTTACATGTTCCTGATTTGTTATAGTTAGAAGAGGTAAATTGTTATCGTCTTTGAAGACGCTATTATAATTTTAGGAATCAATATTACTGTTTCTTAGCTTGTGTTTCGTGTTCATTTTTTTTTTTTTTTAGTACGAATGTGATAGTTTTAATAAGAATTGGTTTTAACTTTTAACAGGTGATGATCGATGATAACATCGCGAGTTTGATGAATATGTCTCTCAAATGTGTCACTGCAGTATTGAAGCAACAAACGACGAAGTGTCTAAGTTTACCAACAAGTTTAATCGTAACAACACAGTATGTATTTGCATCAACAATATTGTAATAACTGGATGTTGCAAGTAACTTATTTTAAACTTATTTATTGATATTTTAATGGTATACATGAAACTTTTAGACTTGTGTACTGTTGGTTTACTGATATTAAAGTGTGACTAAAATTATAACATGTCATTATCATCTAACTCATTAAATTCATCATACAATCAATAAAATATTTAACAAATGAGGTTAAAACAATAATTGAAACATACAATATTGATGCATTAAAACCATCACATTATCTCTTAAACATAGACAATTATACATAAAACTATAAATGTAACTTTTAATCCTAACAACTTAAAATCATGACATAATCTATTAAAATTATAACGAAAAATGTTTAACACTATGTAAACATGTTCCTGGATATATCTTCTCGTACATCATTTATCACTCAATGTGTGGTGAGGAATGTTACATTCTCGATTCTCAACATCCTCACTAACGTACAGTATGTGAGATAGATATGTTCCAGGATCAAGTATTGCACAAATACATCCGGGATAGATACGTTATGGATTAAGTATTTTACAGACACGTGTAGGATGAATACATTTTGGTATCGAGTATGAAAGACACATCTCAATTCAAATTCGTAATTTATCCATTTTGGGGCTGATTGGAGTAGCATCCAAATGCCCGTTTGGATGCTACTCGAAGATTTTCTGTTTGTTATGGCATTTAAATGCCGAAGATTGAAATGCCTCTACAGTGGCAACATTTTTCTCTACCTATATAACAAACCTATAATACCCTATCCAATTACAATTCTATACCAAATACAATTTTAACAATCCCACTACAATTCCGATCACTATTTAGGCATTTAAATCGGGGCATTTAAGTCGCATGTCAATCAGGCCTCTGATCACATTTTGGACTGGATTCTGCAGAAGCGATCTCCCAAATACATGAATATACAAAGTTACGAAGTTACGAAATAGTTAAGTGTTGCGTTTAACTAAATTGTGTTTTGTTGACTACACTCCTAGTTCTAGTGGTGGTGATATGAGATATGTATTAGGATTAATATAAAAAATAACTTTTAGATTTCATTATAAATTTGAGTTTTAGCTGAGATGAAATTCTATAATGTTATAAGATATTCTGGCTCACGCCTAATCTGAGTTTGAATATCCTTGGATACAATTTCCGTTTCATATTAAATTTTCACTCAAATGACTTTTAAAAGAGGTTGAATCGTCCATGAGTGCAGAGTGTTAGGGTATTAATATAAATATTTAATTCCACAATTCTCTATAAAATTAATCTTTTAAATGTGATAGAATCATATCAATTATCTAAGTAGAATGTTTACAGGGATGATATATGCGTAAGGACTCACAAGGATGGTGTATACTCGATTTAACGAATGGACAAATTCACATTGTATATAAATAACTACTTGTATATACTGTATCAACATTTACAAGCGATAATACGTAGTCCTGGCAATGGGTGAGTTTTACCCAACCCATTGGCCAACTTATGGATATCCAAAGGAGGAGGAAAGAACGGTTTTGGATTTGACCGAGCCGATTGAACCAGAAGCTGTCCATTTTCGCGTAGCCCCTTAAACCCAGTCCGATCCGGGTTGGGCCGAGCCTTTTTTTTCCATTTCAAATTTGATTGAAATTTAATCAAAGCTCAAGTAACTCTAGGTCTCTAACATATAAGATAATCCCAGGCATTTCAGAATTGATCCAAGAAGAGTAGGTGTCCTACTTTTGACATTATTAATGTTATTGTTGGTATATTCGGTCAGATTGTATTCTAAGCATATGCAGCTGAATTTCAAAATTAAATTTAGACCAACATGATAACAGTAATTTAACGCGCTTGAATAAACTGAAATCTTACTTTGATAGAAATTTCAATTCGTAGCTGTCAGCGTAAACACGGGTCAGTAAAGTCCAACAACTGGTCAATAATAACGGAAAAAAGGAATAATGATCTGATGATGATAGCTTGATGGGGACGTTAAGAACGTCCTCATTACTTTTGTAACGGGCGCGTGAACGCACGCGCCCAAGTAACTCTCTCTAGCGCCTGCCTTGTACGCGCCAGACAGCCTCATGTTGGGCCAACCGGCCCAGCCCAATCATCTTCCTATTTTCTTCATTTCTTGGCCAATTCATATATTCCAAACCCATATTTATAAATTGGACTCTAATTCCAAATTAGTCCAACTATAACACTTCATTTAATTGTTCAAGTCTAATTGAACTAATTAAAATTATTCTCATACTATTTACAAT
>JAYMSP010004850.1:0-15145 GCA_036897095.1 Plantago elongata
GATTACTTCTACTGGTTATTGTCAGGGATAAGTGCATTTGGATTTGTTGCATATATTTGCTTTGCCAAGTCTTATGTCTACAGGAGAAGAACTCTGCCTGAAGATTTTTAATTAGGATCATTCACCAGCCATGTCAAATATGATGGCAAGTGTGGAACATCATTCATTCATTTTTGTGTTTCATGAATTCGTGTACAAGTGTACAAGCTAGCTAGTGAGCCATGGTTATTTTAGTATGCTCATTATCCTGTTTGCCATAGAAGATGGCATTCATGTAAATTGTATATGCATTAAATTTATAAAAGTTCGAAATAATCAAATTAGTATACAATATATTGTCCGCGGTATGAAAGTAGAGAAGAACAAAAACAAGGGTAGAAAAGAGTCGATAGTTTAACTATCTTTTATTAAGATTTGATTGACCCGCTAGGTTGATGCAATAGTCTCTAAAGATAAAAACTTATTTTAAATGATTAGGTTGCACTTCAATGATAATGAATTTTAGTTTGAGGATATAAGAATGTATAAAAGAACACGAGAAAAGAAAGCAAGTATGAATTTTAAATGTATGAAGAACTTTTTAACATAATTATACTTGTTTAGTAATTTTTTCCAAAAGTTGTTTTCATTTATTAAAAGAATTAACTCTTCATTCAACAGACAAAAGTTGAAAGGGACACATTTATTCAACCGAAATGATGTATCTATTCATAAAAAGACCTGAGAAAAATTGAATTTCCGGAGGAAATCGTGCCTATTCAGATTTACACAGTCCTCACCGCTGTCCGAATCATAAATAAGTCCAAGTTTCTATTCCCAGACCTGACTGTGATGAGACTCTCATAGTATTGGAGTTCCATTTTCCCTCCTGATTCGAACTTTCTCCTTTCTTTTTATCACTTGATTATTAACCCTGATTTTTATCACTGTAATTACGAATCCTCATATTTAAGATGACTTAACTCATTCATGTAATTAATGATCAAACACACTTAATGCATTAACTACAATTTCACTTCTTGGCTATTTTAGTTACTTAATACTTAAAGTGTAATTTATTTAACAACGAGATACACACTTAAACAAGATACTTGTAACTGACCAATATATTGAATGAATTGATAGCTCAATCATTTATTAAAATTCCAACAAAATTTAATGCTCTAACTATAGTTGAGACGTGACATATTGCCTATCGTATATGACCTTTCGTACACCGTTCTTACATACAACATAAATACTAATGTACTTTTCAACAATCAAGCCATTAAGAATGTTATTACTGGTATCTTCGTTTCACAATACATCGTAGATAGAAACACTCATAGGATACATAATCTGTCAACTGTACTGACCACACAACATGTAATGATAAATCCACCTGGCTCAAGTTGAACGTCGATGGCAATTGGAAACTAGATCTGAATGTCGACGCAGTTGGTGGAGTATTTCAAGACTGTGAAAGCATTTGAATTTGGGGATTCACGAAAATAATTTGGAATCCGCCCGTCAATGAAACAGAAATTCAAAGCTTACTTAAGGGATTCACACTGGTATGTGAGCAGTGAATCCCACGGCTAATGGAGGAAATTGACTCAAATATAAGAGACATCTTTCAATGGCCCATGGAGGCAGACCGAGCATCCTCCACCTAAAGATGTGACGGATGTTGAATGATGTAAACTTTGGCTACACAACTCTTGGGAGATTGTATTGGCTAAGATACCAAGATCAACTACCATTTGCTCTGATTACCTAGGTAGACTAGATTGTTATAGGAAATTTGGGAAAAAGTTATGGCAAGATCCTCCAATTTCAATAATTTTTATGCAATGGATGTATCTGGGTTTTAATCTCGTTTAGTAAAACTAGTTGAAAATGTAGCTGCTAATTAGAAAGTTATCTAATAAATAAAAATGTAACTGGTTAGATAGCCTTTTGTTTTCAACAATCTATTGATTAACTTCTCAAACCAGCAAGCTTGTTTAAAAAACTGCAACTAAAAAAGCTTATAGAGCTGAAAACTAACCGAAAAGTTAGTGATACATGAGCCTTAAAATATCAATTTCAGGAAAAAATAATATAAATAAAAAAAGAAAATGCTAAAGATTCATACTATCTAGTGTCTGCACCTAGTCCAGATCAAGTTGGTTAATTTGCAACTTGTAAGAGCACTCAATTGAATACTTATATTACTATTAAGATAATAATGGAATTAACAAATTAAAAAAAAGCATGTGACAAATCAAATACTATATATTTCTTATGTAACATGCTATATACTATGTGTCTATGTGGTGGTCTGAATATATTGTTAATTGGTAGATGTTTCCAATAATTGAAAAATCCAAATAAGATAATTTAGTTTATTTAGTGATCGATCACTATCACCCATTTATTTTGAACTTTTGCACTTTCCTTGAATTTTTCAAGCAAGACTTCCAGTTCCAGAGCCTGGTACTAGCTAAGATGGTTCCAAAGTATCAATAATGGTTTGGTTAAATATATAATTAATTAGTTGAATTATTGCATGAGATCAATCGTCAAGTAAGGCAGGTGTACGATCAGCAGATTTTATTCCCAACAGACTACACGCACCAGATATATACATTCGTATCTCAGGCCTACTAATAATATACTTATTCTTGGTTATTTAAGGCATCAGTGCTACTTTAAATTATCCTACGATATAATATTACAACATCGCCTAGTATGGAAAAGAAAATAAAAAAATACAAGTGTTAATCTCATGAATTAATGTACCATATGATGCATTACACTTAACAAAGAATTATAGATTCGTATACTTTAAAATTCAACAAATCATGTTATATAAATATAAAATTATTATGTGAATTGAGTTTTGACAAATACTCAGTTGGTTCAGTTATAAGATTTAAGTTCTAAATAATAGAATTGAACTAGAGCGATGTTTTTAAGTTTGTTTACCTAACAACTGATCAGTTAGACTCAATTCGATTTACTTTTATTTGTTCATAATATATTATATAGTTTACATAAAGCTTTTTAGGAGACACTCGAGTTTAACCTAAGACTCATTTTCTAAATGAATAGTTCAATTAGATATTTAACTAAATTCAGATGATAAATTACGTTTTCAATTTCGATCATTTAATATAACTATATGAGATGAATTCGCCGTGTAAATTATAATAGAGAAACTCTTATGAGAGTCTGAAAAATCCTGAAAATCCTATACAAAATGATTCAGCCGTACAATTAGTATACAACAATACACAATTTATAAATAGACAAAAATCTACAATTTAAATATAAAATCACAAAATTAATATACAATATTGTAAGACTCTCACGAACTTTTTTATAATTATAATACGGTGACCATTTATATTGTGCAATAGCTAGATAAGGCGATGGGTCGGGCCAGACTCTGAGATGCAAGGTCTTGGCCCGGGCCATCATGCATCTTTTTTAGCAATATGTTGTGCATTTTTGTATGTTTTGCACTCATTTTGTATGGGAATATGCCAATATCATGAATGATTTTCTTGATACATCCACACCATAACAATTAAGATAGGCAAACCCCACTCCATCCGGTCCAGTTTTCAAATCGAGCTGATGCCCATGTACTGATCAGTACACCACGAAATAATAATTTAATTTATTATTATTATTTAAAATGTGACATTATCTATATATCTATAACTTGAAATTTATTTTAAGCTTTGTGATTGGTTCAGTTTTCATATTATGAGCGAAATCCTCAGTTCTAATTTGATGAAAAATTCGTAGGAGTGTCTTGGTTAGTTTGCCATTAATTTTGGAGTCTGCACCAAAATTGTATAGGCAATTACGTCCATTTATGTTGCATTCATAGTCAATTCACGCTGTTCACTCCTTATTTGTAGTGCATGTTTTCTAATATATATACTATATTTAGCCATTCTTTAAATAATATAATAAGTCTGCTATTGTCCTATTAAATTGTTATTGTATTTGGTGAAGTATCATTTCACTTTTACAAATTAATATTTAACAAGTCATGTTAAAGTATCATTTCACTGGTTAAAGTGTCGTTTCTGTAGCGGTCCGGATCTGGTTCAGACGTCAAGGGTTGTGCCGAATATTCCAAATACATTTATATTAAAATATTAAAACATTATCCGTTACAACCCAAATGTATAGGATAAGTTAAAACAGAAAACACACATTTAAACTTAATATTTCAGCAGCGGAGTCCGTCTGTCTGCTAGCTACCCAATCTTGTCTTCGTGCTCAAAATCTGGGAAAGCAAAGTTATTGAAACAGGGAGAGTGTCAGTCATTAGGACTCAGTGATGATAATCAAGCGTGCATGACATGCGTATGAATGCAGTAAACCAACACAACACGCTGATCAGGCACTTTCGCAAGTAGGGAAACCAGTATCAGGCACTTCTGAGTCGTAACCCAAACCGTTCACACGGCAATACACTTCAGGGTCGTAACCCAAACCGTTTACACGACAACACTTCAGGATCAGAGATCCAAATCGTTTGCACGACAACACTTCAGGGTTAGAGATCCAAACCGTTTGCACGGCAACACTTCAGGATAAGGGATCCAAACCGTTTACACGGCAACACTTCATGATCAGGGATCCAAACCGTTTACACGACAACACTTCAGGATCATGGATCCAAACCGTTTGCACGGCAACACTTCAAGATACGGATCTCAGTTTTAAGAAAACAGTGTGTGGTTGCTTTTTAAAACAATTTTCGTACAAATGCAGTTCATGAGGAAAGGAGGCAGGAACAGTAAAATGTATTCAGAGTACATTATCACTCAAGTACACAATCACTTCGGAATAGTAAAACATTTTCGGAGTACACTATCACTTAGTAACTGAAACAATCGAGAGTCATGTCAATACAGGTAGGTATTCCTAGATGCAGGTCATCTACAGTGTACAGTTAGGAATCAAAATCTGTAAACAGGGTCAGTAGACATGACTCGGTGTACAGTATTAATCAGCAATTGGGGTAATAAAATGTTATGTCAATACAGGTAAGGTATTCCTAAGTACATGTCATCTATAGTTTATACAGTTAGGAATCTAAATCGGTACACGAGTCGGAGTCGGTCGGTTGTCGTCGAGTAGTCGCAGTCAAGGTTAGACAATCAGGCAGGTAGGCATATAGACATGAATAGATACAGGAAATGAAAATGCGAGGAATGAACAGTAGCAAACTTTCCCAAGGCCGGATGCCGAAAGCTTGTAATCACTTACCGTAGATATCTTGTATGTCAGATGACTCCGAAATTCCTGATAAACAGATAAACAATACTACTCAATTCCCGACCTAAATAACTTAAAAGACTCCATACACTTTCCCCATATTTTATGACGAAGTCTAGGTAGATTATTTTACCAAGTCTTATGACGTACGAATTAATTTAGTATCCGAATTCTTTCAATTATTATGACACTTTAATTAATTAACTATTCGACCTTTAAACTAATCGACACTATTTAGCAAAACTCGACCTTTAATCTTTAAATAAATCCTAAAATTATTTATTTCTTTTAAAATCGTCAATGTGACCTTTTATTTTATTTTAAAAAATTACCTCCGGTATATGCTCCTAACAGATAAATTCAGACAACATATGACAAGTCTGTCTCAGTATAATTCCAACCTATAACAGTAGCTAACCAATTACTACTTCAACAGTGCAATACCATCAACAGTATTACTATACTACAATTCCCTAGTCAACGGCCAGTCGACGTCTACACGCAACTCAACAGTATAATTCAAGTTCAATAACAGTCCGCAACCTGCAACAATCATTCTACAATCGACGGCTAGTCGACGTCATATCCAATTACCGTTACACGATAAACAATATTTAATATCACCGGCTACGCTAATAATTTAACAGGCTAACAGTATAATTTAATTCCCCAATAACTGATAATAACTGGTAATTAAACGATAACTAACGATAATTAGCGATAATAAACGGGAATAACATGACACTAACCGAGCGAATGTCGAGCGCGAGGCGAGGTGCCGACGGGCAGCGTGACGGCAGTCAAGGCGGTGTTGACGGAGCGACACGGCTGCGAGGAATTATTAATTAATTTCTCGCTCGTTATTCGAATAAAATCGAAATACGATCGAGACACTTACCGGAATTATCGGTCGAGTAAACGACTCTATTCCGGAAAAAAGGAGGAGCAGTCGGGTAGTGGTGGCACGGCGGCGATGGGTGGCGCGCGGTAGCCGGAGTAGGGGCGGCAGTGGTGGAGTAGTGGTGGCTGGAGGGGAAAGAAATGAGAGGAGAATAGTAGAACGGGATGAAGAAAATGGCGATGAAGAGACCGGCCTATTTATAGGCCTCAGGCGGCGGAGGAGAGGTGGCTAGCGTCGGGAGCCGCCGCGTGGCGGTGACTCATCCGCCGCCTCCTTTCCTTGCTCGACACGTGTCTCATGCTCCCGTTCCTCTCGCCGCGTGTCCGGGGTGAGTTGGTAAATTCCTATGGCGGCGCCGCTTTGTTTGAACGAAGATGGAGGAGTGAAAATGGCGGATTGGTCACGGGCGAACTGGCATAGCTTTGGCACGGGAGACTGTGGGGATCGGCACGGTTTTAACGGATCTGGCACGGGAGGGGGCGATAATGGCGCGGTGGAAAGGTGATTGGCACGGCTTTGGGCGATTTGGAGCACGGGGAATTGGCAACGGACAGTGTAGTCGGTTTGGGGAAGAAGATGACCTCCAAATGACCAAAATACCCGAAGGAGAAGAGTAAGTCAGGGGTAATCCGGTCCTTTTGCGATTATATACAACTGGATGCTTCTGGCTTCCAAACGACTCGCAAATAAAATTCGGAAAAATGTAAAATCGATTCCCGAACACTTTTCGAGTCGAACTCGAGCCATAGAAAAATGAAAATAAATAATTTTTATTTTATTATTTTATTAATATAATACCAATTGTTACTTTAACGTCGAATTCGCTCGGCGTTAAAATTCTAAATTCAACCCAATGTACTCACGTAATATTTTTGCTCGTACGAAATAATAAACTAATATTAAATTAATTTTTCGGATACACGAGGAAATTTTACGGACCTTACAGTTTCACTATTGCACTTTGTTTAACACTTCTTCTCTATTCACCAGCATTCGGCTATTAAGAACGCTATTTCAATTTTTCTTCGCTCACAACAATACGCACCACTCTTTCAGAGTTTTTACAGATATGGTCTATAATATATTTTTCTAAAGGAATTGGTGATTGGGTTCAAGAAAAGAAACCAAGCAATAACTGTTTAGATTATGACAATGATCTTTGGGAAGTTTTGGACCTAAGAAATAGTAAAAGGTCTACAGTTATATACAAATTACTCATTTTAAGTTGGTTTACGCTAACTTAACCAACTAATTAATTAAAAAGATTATTTCACTTATGAGTTGGTAACCCTTAAAATTCCTTTACTTTTAAAAAATATGAACACCGCAACCAGTCCAAATTAAAATCGTTAATTTGCAACTTGTAAGGGCACTCAATTGAATAATAATATTACTATTAAGATACTAATAGAATTAACAAATAAAAAAAGCATGTGACAAACAAATACTATATATTTATTTGTAACATATTATATATTATGTGGTGGTCTAACCGTCTAAATATATTGTTAATTGGTAGTTGTTCCCAATAATTGAAAAAGCCATTTGTGGCAGTTTAGTTTATTTAGTGATCGATCACTATCACCCATTTTATTTTGAATTTTTGCTTTTTCCTTGAACTTTTCAAGCAAGACTTCCAGAGCCTGGTACTAGCTAAGATGGTTCCAGAGTATCAATATAATGCTTTGGTTAAAATATAAATAATTGGTTGTATGATTGCATGAGATCAACCGTCAAGCTAGGCAGGTGTAAGATCTGCAGATTTTATTCTCAAGATACTTTATATTATAGTATGATATGTAATATTACATCTTTGGTCACATTTAAAATACAAGTGTTAATCTCTTGAATTAATTACCGCTAACAAAGCATTATAAATTGGTATACTTGGAAATTCAACGAATCATGTTAGTATGTATGTGAATATAAAAAATTATTATGTGAGTTAAGTTTTAATAAGTACTAATGTTGGTTCAGTTATAAGATATAACTACTATCTATTAGATTTAAACTAAAGCGATATTTTTGAGTTCGTTTATCTAATAATTGAGTTAGACTCAATTCGATTTGTTTATATATTATTTTTAATATTATATAATTTACATTAAACTTTTTTTCTCGCATCTAGATTCAATTAGAGATTTAACTAAATTTAGATGATGAATTAGCTGCAAATTATAATAGGGTGACTGTTTATATTGCGCAGTAGCTGGAGAAGGCGACGGGTCGGGCTAAACTCTGAGATGCAAGGTATTGGCCCGGGCCATCATGCACCTTTTTAGCAATATCTTGTGCATTTTATATGTTTCGCATAATCATTTTGTATAGAACTATTATAAATGATTTTCATGGACGTATTCCTTATAGATGTTCTAATTACACCTAGATATTTATTAATTCAACAATAATATATAGGTTTATTTTTCACTTTCTCATTCATTAAAGGAATTACGCCAAACATAATCTTATTTATCAATTTAAAAATGTATCTTATATTTCTTACTAATTCAACTTAAATCATTTATCTTTCAATAATTATTTTAAGTAATAATTAATTTATTATTTACTACCATCAATTAAAATGTATTGAAGTCTTTAATAATTTAACAATATAATTATATTTTTAAAAATAAATTAGGGACTTCATTGCAAAAGCAGAAATAATTTTTTGAAAAAGAATGAAAGTAATTGAAATTAAAAAAAAGTACTATTAAAGTTCCACGGGAGTTGTTAGCTGTTTACACAACTCCATGTGAACAACTTTGATCAAGAGAGTTGTTGGGCTCCGGTTGGAGCTGCATACCGCTCCGACCACTGAAGATTTTAATTCTTAATTTTTTTAAAACTTTTCTTTCAATTTTAAATATTTTTTTATTAATTTATTAAATATTGTATAAGTATTAGTTGATTTTAAAGTGAATATCTAATTTTGTTATAAGTTATGGGTGATTTTCTTTTAATTTTAAATATTTTATTTATTAATTTTTTTGAATATTGTAGAAGTATAATATATTTTAAAGTAAATATCAAATTTGTTATAAGTTAGGGGTGAATTTGCAATTTAAAATAAGAACTTGTGCAAGGTTGTGTTTGGACAAATTTAAATTACTTTGACTTTTGGACTTTCATGTAATAGAAATATTATACTTGTTTATTTTCGTTTTGTTGAACTAAGTAGTACTTAAAAGAGAAGGGGTTATTTAACGGGGGTGGTATATGTAATAATTCCTATTCAACGAGCATATACAAAAAGAATACGTTTTAGATACAAGAATATGCTAACCCCACTCGTATTGTTCAACTTGAGTCGATGCCCATCCATTTCTTCACGTGCTCATTTAACATGTACATACTTATCAATACACCACGAAATAATAATTTAACTAATTATTATTATTAAAAATGTGACATTATGTGGGAAGACGTTTTTCTTCCCTTCCCTTGCAGTCTGCTCCAATGAAAGTGGCTAGTGTTCGCCTAGAGGCCCAGTATCGATGGAGTATCTTCTATTCACTCCTAATATCCTTATTTATTGCATTAGTATCTTTCTAGCATATTCTTAGAGACAGAGATCTAGAGTAATCAGAAAATTTCTAGATTCTCTCTAAATGATAAGGCAGGTACATCTCTTATTTATTTCAACATATCTCTACTACTTATTTTATTCTTTTAGAACTCTTGACTACCTGGAATACTCTGTCAGGTAGCAAGTATATAAATAGGACCCCAAGACTTAACCCTAATTATGCGAATATTAATGAAGACAAACATTTTCATCACCTCGATCGCGATGTCTGCACCGGCTAGGCCAAACACTATCCGCGAACCCACCCCTTCAATGAGCGAACCTACCCCTTCAATGGGCGAACCCGCTCTCACAAGAACCAAAACCGCCATTGCCGTGGTAAAAGGCTTGATAATCCGCCCACCGGATTATCCCCAAAAAGTTACATCCCCACATTTGGTATCAGAGCAGTACGATACTTCCGGAGTGCTTCCACCGGTAACCATGAAGAAGAAGGTTCTAAAGCTGGTGGGATCCGTGCAATGGTAGCACGAATGAAGGCGACTATGGTGTTCGACGAAGAGAACACAACTGAGGATAAGAAGGAAGAAGAGCTCGAAGAAGGTGGCGGCGAGGAGGAGCATTCAAAGGAAGACGGCGGCGAAGGGAAAGGGAAGAAGGGAGGGGAGGCAACTGAGGAAAAGGAGGCTGATATAGTTCCATCAGAGCCGACTCAGGTAAGTAAACGACCTCTTGATTCCTATTTTGGTATTATGGGTGGGAACGAGGGGCGGTCATGTCAGGCGGAAGAGAAGGGGAAGGTGGTGAGGTGGCCGGAGAGGAGAGTGGCGATGAGAAGGAGGAAGAGTTCAGTGATGAGGCAGAGGAGGAGATCAGCGAAGTGGTGGTCGAAGAAGGAGGCACGCAAAACCGTCCTGAGAAAACGCACATGCACGGTGCTGAACAATCTGCACCAACCAACTTGCTGCGGCGTGTGGAGGCCCAGATAGGCGCGTGGTGACCTGCACGGTGCAGGGCATTGAGGTGGCATTCTCGGAGGGTTACGGGTCTGATGATGGAGACATCGAGGAATAACTGGTGAAGCTCCAAAGGCTCAAGAAAAAGGGAGATGATCGCTGCAAGTTCCTGGGGGATATCGGTGACGGATCCTTGGGCGTGAGGAACGGGAAGAAGGGTGTTGGAAAACCCTGGGAGAGCAAGAGGTGTTTGAAACCCTAATTGGGTACGGCTCTGGATACACTAAGGCAAGGAAGCAGGAAACCCATCGGAACTTAATCAGGTATTCCATGATCCTTTTATTTATTGTATGGGGGGGGGGGGGAGGGGAAATAATTAGGAAATTAAAAAGGTCTTCCCATGGTCCTTTTTTTTATTTTGGGGGGGGGGGGGGAGAGGACATAAATAAGGAAGTTAAGGAGGTGAAGTTAGGTGAGTATCCACTGCTAGGTAATATTGTTGAAGTGCTTAGTGGGGATAAATGTGTCTATAACGTGCTGGGACTAGACACACCTGGTGAAGGAGTGGTGAATGGTAATCCTCTTGGTATAATCGACAATTTTGTCAGGATACCTAATGAAGGTGAGCCCATAGACACCACTGTCGAAGTGTCTATGAAAGAGAAAGAGGCGAAATCTCTTAGTTGTATGGAAGCACAGTTACCCAGGGTAAGTGGCCACCACCCCAGCAAGGTAAGGGACATTGGGACATGGGATGTTGGAACTTGGCTATGATAATAGCGTAAGGAAGCGAAGTCGACCAACGACTGTCTTCGATTGCGTCGAAGGAAGTCCGGTCATAGGCCTTCAGGGAGAGCTCTTGGTGCTTATCAGTGACACAATAGCTTAAGGGTGGGTCGACAAATTGGCACCTCCAGTGGTTCCATTGGCAAGATGCCTAATGGCGGGTTATGCCCATGAACCACCTTGCTTATTCCCCTCTACAATGGCATCGGCTCCTTTTCTGACAACCATGACCATTCTGACCCTACCAGTGGTGCCACCCGAAATTCTGGTCCGTTCCATGGAGGTGATAGAAGTCTCTGGTGACGAAGAAGACTGCAAGCTGCAAAATGGCAACACATGAGTCCGAGCTTGGTCATCAGCTGAAGGAACTGCTGGCACGAAGATGAGGTGCATCTCGATAGAGCCTTGGGGACAAAGCTCGTCTCGGGGGGAGGGTAATGTGGGAAGAGATTTTTCTTCTCATGCGGCCCACTCCAATGAAAGTGGCTAGTATTCGCATAGAGGCTCGGTATCGATGGAGTATCTTCTATTTACTCATAATATCCTTATTTATTGCATTAGTATCTTTCTAGCATATTCTTAGAGCCAGAGATCTAGAGTAATCAGGAAATCCCTGTTAGAATTTTAGTCACAAATGAGGTTAGTCCATGTCTTTGCACCTAAACTAATGGGGCCCCCACATGTAAGAAATGAAGTTTCTTGGTAAATGTATAATCTACTATAGCAACAAATTACGTTTGAGAAAAAATTACTAAAATTCATTAAACGATGAAAGAGTAATTGAAGCTCAAAGTGTGCTGGTTGATGCATTGAATATGAAATGTCAAGAGTTTGAATGGGAGAAGTTCCACATGGCTAAAATTGAGAAAGAAGAAACTAAATATACGAGAAGGTTTGGGTTAAGGGTTTGGGCCCTAGGGGTACCCATACTTTTGAAGGGGGGAGATCTAGGTGCTCCTACACACGCACCTGCCAGGCCCCGCAGGAGCCAAGCCCGGGTCATGGGTCGTGTGTCATGGGCGTGGGTCGTAGGGTCCGGGGTTCGTGGATTTGCGGGTCGCGATCTAGGGCTGAGTATAATCTTTTTGGGCCAGAAACATATTATATTTGGTCAGGCCCAGACGAAATCTGAAACAGAAGAGGCCCAACTCAGTTGGGCTCTGCAGAACGAATTTGTTCGTTCAACGAACGAATTTAACCTTTCGTTCAAAAGGATGTGTCTGAACTAAAAAAATTCGAAACTTACGTTTGTTCGAATTTATGTCCCTACAGGGACCAATTCGTAAAAGGCCGCATCTATTCAGATTGCAACTCTTCCCAATTATAAATAGGACCCCACAGGTTCGGATTTAACACATAGAATTCAATCCTTATTTTCTTCTCTACTTTCTCTCTACATAGCCTGAACTTTCTATTCTGCCTAGTTTGTCAAGTTAGTAATTCAGTGCTAGAATTCTAACTTCCTGTTGTTCTATCTTTGGAGGTTGTTTGTTGTTAACCGTAAGCACCAGAGCGGGGCAAACAAAGTCTTAAGGACCCAGGACCACCATCTGCTCAACATATTACTTTCTACTCCCTGTTTTCGAACCACATCTTCATACACCCACTCCAGATGCAACAACTTAAGACTTTGTTTACTGTATCGAAGATGTCTACTGTTGTAGATGTTACTGTTGTCCGGACTGCTGCTCCTGCTGTTCATGGGGATAAACCGGAGAAGTTCATGGCGACGAATTTCAAGCAATGGAAACAGAAGATGAAGTTCTACCTCACTACCATTGGGCTGGCGAATTTCCTCAATGTCGACCTTCTGGCTCCTCCAATTCTGCAAGAGGTTGAGGAAAATGCTATGGCTACGGATGCAGTGCAAGCCATCCATGATGAGAACCGGAAGACGCAATTGGCCTACGATGCTTGGCTTCACAGCGACTTTCTCTGTAAGAATTACATTTTGAATTGTCTTTCTGATGCCCTCTATATTGCTTTTTGCGAAGTCAGTTGCGCAAGAGAATTGTGGAAAAAATTGAATCACAAGTATTGTGCACATGATGCATGTACGGAAAAAGATCATTGTGGGGAAGTTTCTGAATTTCCGGATGAATGACTCTAAGACAGTTATGAGTCAGCATCTAGAGTTCCAGATGATTCTCCAGGAGTTGGAACAGGAGGGCATGAAGCCAAATGAAGCTTTCCTGGTTGCGTCTTTGATTGAGAAACTCCCTCCCTCGTGGAATGAGTTTATGAGTTATCTCAAACTAAAGACAGAGGAAATGATACTCGAGGAGTTGATCATTAAGCTTCAAATCCAGGAGGATAACCGCATGGCTTTGGGCAAGGGCATGAAGCCCATGGATGCCAAGGCTCACTTGGTGGATTCAAAGGGAAATCCAAAGGGAATTCCCAGAAGAAGCGCAAGCAGTGCGAGGGGGACGTTAAGTCCCAAGGGAATGCAGGGACCTCCGGAAATTCAGGCACGTCCAGGATGATCAAGGGAAAGTGCTTCAGTTGCTGGAAGCCAGGACACATGAAGGTGAAATGCAACTCCCTCAAAAAGGAGAAGACCAACGTTGCTGAGGCAAAGTAGGATCTTATGGTGGAGGGCCTGGTGAACTCCTTTGTTGTTGTGGTCCTGGAGGCAAACTTGGTTGAGAATCCAAACACTTGGTGGATGGACACAGGTGCAACCCGACACATCTGTTCTGATAAGGGTGCCTTCTCCACCTACCTGCCGGTGAAGGACAAGAAGTTGTACATGGGGAATGATGCAACTTCTGAAGTGAAGGGAGTATGTAAGGTGGTTCTCAAGATGACCTCTGGAAAGGAGCTGATACTGAATAAAGTGATGCACGTCCCAGACATACGCAAGAACTTGGCGTCTGGACCTCTATTGGTCAAAGTAGAATTTAAGATTACTTTTGAGTCGAGTTAGTTTGTAATGTTGAAGAATGGTCAGTTTGTAGGAAAGGACTACATCAGTGATGGGCTCTTCAAAATGTCGGTTATGTATGTACTCCGCTCCTTTGAGAGCAATGAAATAAACAGCTTTACCTACTTGTCTGAGATCCCCAATTTATGAAATAATAGATTAGGACATACAAACTACAACTCAATTCGAAAGTTAATCAGGTTAAATCATTTGCCTTCCTTTGAATGCGATTCTCAAACTAATTGCGAAGTTTGTGTGGAAGCAAAATTGACTAAGACACCATTTCCTTCAGTGAAGAGCAGGCTCGATTAAGGCCCAGCGTGGTAAGCCCAACCGCACAGGGCCTCAAACTGGCAGGGGCCCCCAAGCCCAGGCCTAGGCCCAACCATTTGATGGTCCAAAAAAATAATTTACAGATACTGCAGCAGCTGGACTGGAGGCTGGAGCTGGCCAGCTGGGCTTATGGCCCAAATGCAGCTGCAGCTGGCTGAACAGAAAAGAAAAGAACAGACGCATATTCTCTTCTCTTTTCCTTTCCTCCAGCGTTCATTAATTCGGCCGTTTTCCCTTTCTTGATTTCTTCTTCCTTCTTCAATCTTCAGCCTAATTCTTCTCAACTTCCAATAAACCATCCATTCAATTCCTTAATTATAGAAGAAATCCGTTCAATTTCTCAAATATTGAAGAAAAAATGGCCCTTTTTTGTTTAATTTCCATGTATATAAGGTTCATTCTTCTTCAATCCTTCATCCTAACTTAAGCAATCAAACTCAAACAACATCTAG
>JAYMSP010004851.1:0-15139 GCA_036897095.1 Plantago elongata
CAAGTATCCACCTAACATGTTTTTTACCCCTGAAGAGCGGATCAGATTTTTTTCCTGGGAGGAACTAAGTGGCCAAAGTCTGTTTTCATGCCATTTGCCTTTTTTGCCTAGGATTTTGGCTTTTATATTCAGAGGCTTTCTACAAATAACAACAAAGGCAAACAAACTAAAACAGTCCCTTGAATAATATTTTCCACATCTATGTTAAACAAAAGATTGAAAATTACTTGTCTGAAGCAAAGTGGATACTTGAAAATGTGGGAGGTGGGAAGAAACCATAGCCGGTAGAAGGTACCAACCAGGTTCAATTTCCAGCACTGCATGTTGAACCAGTTAGTGATCATGCTACCCATTTGCTCTTCTGAAGTATGCCAGTCCATTTTTGTCACCATATGACAATTGCCTTACTCTGATAGGTAACTCATCAAGCTCAAATACCAGAGATCTCTTCTTTTAACTCATCAGGCTCAAATACCAGAGATCTCTTCTTTTTCAATGCATCCTTGGCCATGTAGTCAGCTACAGAATTGGCTTCTCTGTACAAGTGTTGAAATCTCACCTCTTTGTTCTAACATAACTGGTTGATCTTTTGAAGTATAATGCTCAGCTTCCAGTAACAACAGGCTTACTTGGTTGCAAGCATGGTGTAACTCCAATTGAACAAAATGTGAAATTTACACACGACAATTCTAATTTACTTGAAGATCCAACTTACTACAGAACCTTAATTGGTAAGTTAATATACTTAACAATAACAAGACCTGACATTACATTTGCAGTTGGAATCTTCAGTCAGTTTATGCAAAAACCATGCAAGGATCATTTAGATGGAGTTCTAAGAATAATTATGTTAAAAGTGATATTGGCTTAGGGATCTTCCTGTCAAAAGACAAGAACATGAGTATCACTGCATATTGTGACTCTGATTATGCAGGTTGTCCAATGACAAGAAGATCAACTTTAGGTTATTGTGTTATGATTGAAAATTCTTTAGTTAGCTGGAGATCAAAGAAACAAGTCACTGTGAGCAACAGAAGCTGAATATAGGACCATGACATTTGCTTGTTGTGAAATAATTTGGATGATTTCCTTGTTGAAAGATCTCAGAATCAATGTTACTGATCCTGTCAAGTTAATGTGTGACAATCAATTAGCAATATACCTTACAAAGAATCTTGTGTTTCATGAAAGAACAAAGCACATTGAGGTAGATTGTCATAAGAGAGAAAATTGTAGAGAAGAAGATTGAAGTTCTCTTCATCAAAAGTGAGCAATAACTTGCTGACATTTTTACTAAGGCTGTTACTTCTATGAGTTTGATTAATTCCATGATCAAGATGAACATTAGAAATTCATATGTTCCTCTTGAGGGGGAATATTGGAATTTCAAGAGTAAAAGAATTAATCAAGGGACCAAAAGTTGTAATTTGTCAGGAGTTGTGTGCAAAGAATTCAAAAGTTTAGGGACTGAAACTCAAGGCGCGAATGAATTGGAAACTGAGAGTAAAAAGGAAGAATTGCTTAAGGACCCAAACAGAAAACGTAGAATTACTTTAACCGGAACCAACCAATCAGAGAACAAGGTGCTAGACGAATTGGCGACTCTTGGCTTGGATAAAAGTTCGTCTTCAACCTGCAGAAAGAAGATAAAATTCTGCAACCAAGTACACTACTTGGAGGACCAATCTCATCCGTTTAATTCAAGATCAACGGACGGATTCTTAGCTTAATCAAGAGCTGGATGGGCGTGCTATAGTTCTGCAGTTTCATTTGTCCGGTTACATTTAAATTTTCGACCGTTTATGTAACAGAATTAGAGCTACTTGAAAGTTGAAACACTAGTAGTAGTATAAATAGAACCTATTGTTAGCATGGTTCTTCAAGCTTTCACTTTACCATTTTGTAACTACTTTGATAATCAATACAAAGTCCTTCTCTTAATGTGTTTTTTTGTATTTTTACAAACTGCACATAGGGCAGAGACAAAACAATAGATTAATTTCGAAATTCTCTGTTTTAGTTAGAACTTTGATTTTCTCATTCAATATGTTTTGGTAAAGATCAGAACGGCTTCATCTCTGCTGCTGAAACTCATTCAATTACTTTAGTACTTTGGTTATTGAAAATGTTAATTCGAAATCTTTTCATTTCTAAAATTCTTGTGCTCCATCTGACAATTTGGCAGCTTCGTCATGTGATGACAAACCTCGGTGAGAAGTTGACAGACGACGAGGTAGATGAAATGATCCGGGAAGCTGATGCGGATGGTGATTGATGACCAAGTGAACTATGAAGAGTTTGTAAAGATGATGCTTGACAAATTATCATTTATGAACCAGTTATGTTAAGAAGTTATTATACGTTCAGTAAATCATAGGGCTCAATATGAAGTCCCAATATTTTAGAATCTAAGTCCTGATTGACCCGTCCCAACTCCCTAATTATGTGAGAAGCCTCACAAGTTCGATCCCGAATTCATACTCATTTTATTATCGGATCAAATTCAACTCAATAAAGTTCGTTTATACTGATTATTTTAATAAATTATAATATTTTTATATATTTTTTTAATATTTTTATAGATAAAACTCAATAAGACTCGTTAATACTCGTATTTTTCGAGTTCGAACTTCAACTCGAGCTCGTTACATGTTATTCGAGCTCAAGCTCGTTTTTTTACTCGTTTTATAAACGAGTCGAGCCCAAACTCAACTCGGTTAATTCGAGTTCGAGCTCGTATATCAAAATACTCGACTCGATTCAGCTAAAAAACATAACTAATCCGAACTACTACAATTTACTCCTCAACTAACTAAAAATTTCCCCTTAATGTTATCTTACCCATGGAATTCTTCAAAATTCAAATGTATTTCATACCTACCTACAGGACATTAATGACTCTTTTTCAGTTTTAGCGGTCTGACCTGTCGAGTTTGTTAAGAACCTTCGAAACTCACATTTTTATTATAATTTTAATAGATTGTGTTATGATTTTAAATTGTTAGTATTGAAAGTTACAGTTATTCTTTTAACATATCTAATTAATTTTTTAAGAGATAATGTGATTATTTTAATGCGTCGGTATTTTATATTTCACTTAGAGTTTTATACCATTTTTGTAATTTAATTTGGTGTGATGGTTTTAAGGAGTTAAATGACAGTTTCTAGATGACTTGTTATAATTTTAAATTACACTCTAATATTATTAGACATGTCTAAAAATTCATGTATGCCATTAAAACACCAATAAACAAGCTTAACAAGTTACTTGCAACAGTTCTTACACTATTGAAACATTGAGATATCCAAACGTATAAAAATCTATTCTTATATGAAAAGATTACAATAAACATTCATTTGGTATTTTTTGATGCAAATACAAATCGAATTGGTGAGCTTTGACTTCCTGCCTTTTTGTTCATCAATATTCCTGTGAGACCGTTGAAAGACTTATCATCAAACTCGATGTTATCATCAGTACATGTTTATAACATTCACTAACTGGGTTAAAAATGTAATGACTCTTATTAAAACTATCACATTCATGCTTAAAATAATAATAAAGTAGAAACACAAAACAAAAGCTAGAAAAAACAGTAACATTGATGCTTAAAACAATAACAATATGTCTTGCAACTATAACAATGCCTCTTAAAACTATAATAGAGAGGAAACATGAAGCTGAAATCAATAACTTTAATAGTTAAAACTATAATGATTTATCTTAAAACAATAATAATGATTATTAACTACAACAATGTAGGAACATGCAAAACAATTATAAAGTAACGTTGAAGTTTTAAACCATAACAATGCATCTTAAATATATAACAATGAATTTTAAAACAATAATACAGGAAGAATATGCAATACAAACTAAAAATAGTAACATTGGTGTTAAAATTAATAATAGCGCCTCATAAAACTATAACAAAGTATTGAAAAAAAACAAGTCTTAAATATTTTATCATGAGCTAAAAATACTAATATTGCTTCTTAAAACTAGAATTACATACTTTAAAAATATAATGGATCCGCTAAAACAATAATAGATAGAAATATTTAATACAAACTAAAAACATTACAACGATGCTTGAAACCATAACACCAGCTTTTAAAACTATAAGAATGCCACTTAAATCCTTAGCAAAACACCAAATAACATGATTACGAAATGATTCGATTTTTCTGTATGAATTTTAGATCTAGAAACAACATGTCGTAAAATCATTGAAAATTGAAAAATAAAAAGTAAAATATCACTTCTAGTTCATTTTAACGAGAGAGAAAAACGAAATGAATTTGTACAACGGTGAGTCTTAAAACAATAACAACATTTATTAAAAATATATTAATGCTTCTTAATACCATAATGAAACACCAGATTAAATCTGCGCGAAATAATTCAAATTTTTAAATATACGAATTTCAGATCTGGAAAACCAGATCGCAAAATTATCGAAAAACGAAAAATAAGAGGTCGATTTTCAATTTCGAATGAGATGCACACCGAAAAAAGCAACTTGAATCAATATAACAAATGAGAAAACAATAAAAATCACAAAACTATTGATCGATTCACTTGAATTTTGATGGATTTGAGTAAATCCGGTGAAATTATTTCGAAATCCGACGAGATCGTTGAAATTCCATGGAGATGATTGTCCCAAACATCATCGGAAGAGGAAGCACCGCCACGAATGTTGCCGGTGGATATGGGGAGGAAAAGTTGGAAAGGAAGAGAGAGCGAGTATATTTGTATCTCTCTATAGTTTTTTAGAGAGAGAAAACTAGTTATATATTATAATTTTTATATGAGATTGTTGTTATTCGAGAGCATTTATATAAAAAAGTCAATAACCAGTTTATGATTATAAAATTAAATTTCCCTATAAATTAAAAAATTCTGTCATTTCATCATATTTGTTGTTAATTAGGTAGTGCTTGCCTCATATCTATCCTTAATTATTGCAAGATGTTTCCTCTATGATTAATTACTAAGTCTTGAGTTGACTTACTCTGCTTTGATGTTTCTCTTCCATTCTAAATATTTCCTTCTAGTCTCCCTAATCTTGTTTTTCCATACGAAAAGGCCATTCATTCACTTGTCCAAATTTCCGTTCACTTAATAAATCTCGAACCTGGTTTCCCTTTCCATGGGTGCTTATGCAGCTTTGCTTTCCTTTCCCAAACTCTAAACGACATCATCTTGCTTCCTGATCATCATCCTCTTAGCTTCAGCAACGAAGATCTAGATTCTCTTCGAGGAAATGTTGGTACCCTGCTAACTTTTCTCGAAGATAATTCTTCTAAATGTAGTCGATCAACACTCGAACCATTAGAAAGTCGCATCATTGATGTAACACATGAGGCTGAAGATCTTATACTTGGCTTCCCATTTAAAACCACAACTCCTTTAAAGTCTTGCATCAGAAACATAATTGTGTTCTCCATCTCCATATGTTGCTCAGAACATGGAAGAAATTTAGCAGAACATAGAAGAAAGTTTGCATCCTTGCCTGAGGTGTTACAAGAGATCGATTCAATTCTGGAAGAGGTGAACGAGATTAAGAACAGTACCGTTGATCCATCAGAAAATGAGTCTTCTCCAGACTTTCCAGAAAATGTTTCCACCACAACGTCCATTGATGTGAACGTTGAGGTGTTCCGGGATGATTTTGGGACAGTCCAAGCCCGAATTTATGAAGATTCAAGAGATGTGCAGATCATACCAATTGTTGGTATGGGCGGTGTTGGGAAATCTACTTTAGCAAGAAGACTCTTTGAAGATGCCATTAAGGAGAACAAGTTCCAGAGGTTTATATGGGTAGTAGTTTCCAAAGGTTACTCTGTAAGGAGGATACTACTGGAGATTCTGCGGCCCTATCAAAAAAATGGTGATGAAGAGGAAAGTAATCAAGAGCTCCCTGTTGAGGGGTCGGACCAAAACAATGATGAGGAAGGAACCCAAGAGCACACTGGTGAGGAATCTGACCAAAAGAAAGATGATGAGAAAAGTACCAAAAAGAAACCTCTTGAAGAGTGTGATGAAAGCGAATTAAAGCAACTTGTCCACAAAGAGCTGTATGGGAGAAGTTATCTGGTCATCCTAGACGATGTCTGGTCTGAAGAAGCATGGAATGATTTAAACCAGATATTTCCAAGAGATACTAAAGGAAGTCGGATTGTGGTGACCACGAGGTTTTCAAACATTGTTTCTGGTTCACCATGTAAAATTCTTCCTCTCCAAGAAGAGCAGAGTTGGAGGCTACTTGAGAAAACCATTTTTGGCCGGTACGAACATTGTCCCTCTAAGTTGGAGAACATCAGTAAGTTGATTGCAGGTAATTGTTGCGGACTTCCTCTCACAATTGTTGTTGTTGCTGGGCTCCTCAAGGGAAATATCACAAAAGAATACTGGCAAAGAGTTTCTGTCAATATAGGTTCTGCTGACCCTACAATTGATGAACAATGCTCCATGGTATTAGCACTAAGCTATGAAGACTTGCCTGTCTACATTAAACCATGTTTTCTCTATGCCGCAGCTTTCCCTGAAGTTGTGGAGATTGTCGCTGATCGAATCATAATGTTATGGATGGCTGAGGGACTTGTGAAATCTAGTGGATCGAAAAGCTTGGAAGAGGTGGCAGTGGGGTATCTGGATGATCTTGTTAGCAGAAGTCTACTCATAATCTCCAACAAAATGAGGTACAATGGTGAAATTAAAAGCTTTAATATCCACGATCTCTTGAGGGATTTTGCAACAAAAAAAGCCGAAAAAGAGAGGTTTTGTTATTGTATAAGTTACCATGGTTTCAAGCAGAGACGGTACAGCATTTCCAATACAGATCTCTTTATCAGTTTTTCTCAGGCAAAAACATCTTAATCCATTCCATGAGAAACCCGGTGGTTATCCGTTCACTCATGATCTTTTGCCCGAGCAATAACCATAATAAGTATAAGTTTGGTGAAACTAGCATCCTGAAAAACTTTAAATTTCTTAGGATTCAGGTTACATTCAACGCACCACCCTTTATATATAACCCAAAATATTTTGTGCATTTGAAATACCTTGCTATTGGTTTACAAAGAACCGCCCTTCCAGAATCAGTGTCAGAGCTTATAAACCTTGAGGCTTTGGTGATTTATGATGTGTATGCATCATATATACCCCTTGAGTACTGGAAGATGCGATCACTTCGACATGTAGTCATCCCAGAAAAGTGCTATTTGAAGCCACCAGGTGAGGACGAGATTTCGGTGGCAATGAACTTGCAGACTCTACCGGACGCAAGAGATCTGAGGATAAGTAGTCGGGTTACTGAATTGTTTGGTAACCTGAGGAAATTGTCCCTTTTGTACTCTCGATCAGCTCAACTCAGTAATTCTGAGCTCAGCAATCTTATCCATCTAAAAGTGCTACAAGAGTTGAAAATTGCAGTCAGTAGGAACATAGAGGATAATATTGATGATGAGTTTCAATGGAGTTTGCCGTCAAGTCTTAGGACGCTAATTCTCAGTTGTGATCAGAATTGGAGCAGATGGGTACTCTGTTGCTTGCCGGAGCTGGAAGTGTTCGAAATAGAGGGAGGCTTCGATGGAGGAGTCTGGAACCCATTCATGGACGAAGGTGAGTTTTTGAATCTGAAGCATTTGAAACTTACAGGAGTTTATCTATCCAACTGGCTAGACGATAACAGTCGGTTCCCAAGCCTTGAAACCCTAGTTCTCGGGGAGATATGTGATTTTGGCGAGGCAGAGAGGGAAGAAATTCCTGACAGCATTGGAGAAATAGATGCCCTTGAACAAATTCAGTTGCATAATTGTAGCGGATTAGTGGTGGATTCAGCCAACAGAATAAAGGCGGAAAAACAGGATATGGGTCATCACTTGGAACTAGCTGTCACCACGGATTATGATCGCGTATTCGAGACGGATGGCGATGCTTACATCACAGCCAAGGATTTTGGTGGCGCACTGAGAGGCCTTGGAAAAAATTTGACTGAGTATGAGATCCAGAAGGTGATGGAGTTGATGGGTGGTAGTAATGGAATTGTTGACCGCTCTCAGCTTCTGAACTATTTTGCCAGAAAGGAGCAGGACATTGACTTTGACGATGAGGAGCAAGTTAAAGAATCATTCCGCATCTTTGACAAGGATCAAAATGGTTTCATTTCTTCTGCTGAGCTACGTCACGGGATGAGAACACTTAATGTGTACTTGACTGATGAGGAACTAGAGGAGATGATGAATGAAGCTGATATTGATGGTGACGGTCAGCTTAACTACGAGGAGTTCGCCAGGGTTATGAGGGAAGACTAATGCTCAATCTTACTGTCTTCGCCTGGATTCATTTTAATGAGCTGAAGATGGTTTCTGATATACTGTAGAAAACTAGAACTTAAAACGACTTCATTTGAGTTCAATTGAATTTGTGATTTTTCTCTTATGCTTGGATCATTTTAGTTGATTTATCATTAATTGTATCTCGAATAAAATATGTAAACACGGGATGTATATTGAATTTTCAAGAAAAATGGTAGTGTTGTTTGTCGAACTCCTCATGTATGTGGCTTGCATCTGTTGTACTTCTCGTCCCCTCCCCTATATATAAGTTGGAATTTTAACTAACTTGTTTGTACATAATATGCACAAAATCAAATGGTCCTCCACATTGAAAATGTAGTTTCTCGAACGTGTATAATCTACTAAAGTAGTATAATCTCCGAAATAGAAGGAGTCTGTTGAATCCTGTCTTCCAAGAGTCCATTGCATTATGATTCCCATTTCTATCAAGATTAATCCTGTTGCACTAAGCTTCCTTTATCCTTCTCAAACTCTTTCAGTCGAGTACCTTTCATAGAAACATAACTAAAAACGTGGAACTTGGTTAATGATAGTGAAGAAGACTATGACAACAGTTGATCAAACACTATGCACTTTCGGTTTTGATTTCTTCACACTTGAATGTATTTCAATATTCAGGAATGCTTGAAATGTTGTTAGACTTGATCAGAGAACTGTATATATGGCAGAATTTGTTTCTATTTAGTACTTTGATTTTCTCAGGCAATATGTCTTGCTAAAGAAGGATAAGGAACTTCAAAAAGATTGCAAGGTATTTGATAAAGATCAGACCGGCTTCATCTCTGCTGCTGAATCTCATTCAATTTCTTCAGTGCTTTAGTTATCGAAAATGTAATTTGAAATCTTTTCATTTCTAAAATTCTTGTGCTCCATCAGACATTTTGGCAGCTTAACCTTGGTGAGAAGTTGACTGACGACGAGGTAGATGAAATTATCCGGGAAGCTGATGTGGATGGTGATTGGTGGCCAAGTGAACTATGAAGAGTTTGTTTATAAGATTGTCAAGTAACACAACCTGAGTAACCGATTTCTATCGAGAATCCTCTATTGACAATGACAATCACACAAAAATCAATCAAGCAATCGAACAACTGAACAAACAATAATCAACACAGAGAATTACGTGCTTCGGAATCGCAATTCCTACTGCACGGGAAACCAACCACAGGAAACCTTTCACTCACAACAAAGACGATTACACCGATTCACCACAAGTTCCTCAACCGTTAACAATAGTGAACAGAGTTGCAGAATCTATCTATCTTCTATGAGCTGCTAATCAGATTTATGGAGAACTAGTATAATATTGAGTAACTGCTACAATTTACACAGAGAACAGATATTTATAGCTAAGCCAGAGAAGAAACCATAACAGAGTTTGTTACAACTAACTCTCCTGTGTAACTGCCTCTTCCCTTGAGATTATGACACGTGTACGGCTGCTGAACCTTCTGGCACTCAAGACTAAAAACTTTGTTTACTGAAGTTGTGATACTCCAATTTACAATTCTCCTCCTTAGCACAATTTCACTGTACTTCCAATGTATTCCTTAAAGGTTAGAACACAACCCCTTTTACCTATCCCTTCCAGGTTAGGATAGAACCCCTTCACCTCTTCTTCACTTATCGGAAGATATCTTACACTTGACATTGTTTATCAGATCACAGCATAGCCTTAGTTTCTCTGCTGGAATTGATTTTGTCAAGGCATCAGCAGGATTATTCATAGTAGAAATCTTAGCTACCCTTACTCCTCCTTGCTCAATCACATCTCTAATGAAATGAAACTTAACATCTATGTGTTTGCTTCTTTCATGAAATGTCTGATGTTTCACAAGATGCAAAGCACTCTGGCTATCACAATATATAACCACTTGTTCCTGTATGATCCCAAACTCATGTATCATACCTTTCAACTACAGTGCCTCTTTTATAGCTTCAGTTAAGGCCATGAACTCAGCTTCAGTAGTTGATAGTGCTACAACATGTTGTTGAATTGCCTTCCAACTTATAGTTGTACCATAAAGAGTGAACACATATCCTGTAAGTGATTTTCTATTATCCAAGTTTGCTGCATAGTCTGAATCTACAAAACCAATTAAGGCTTGATTATTCTCAGCTATAACTCTCTCAAACTTTAGGCCATGGTGAGTAGTTCCTTTCAGGTATCTGAGTATCCATTTCACTGCTATCCAATGACTTTTGCATGCACAACAAATTTATCTGATCATTACACTCATTGAGTGTGCTATGTCTGGTCTGCAACACACCATAGTGTACATTAAACTACCAACTGCACAGGCATATGGAATATGTGTCATATACCTTTCTTCTGTAGTAGTCTGAGGGCACATTTCCATTGATAATTTTTCATGATTTCCCGGTGGTGTTACTACTGATCCTGCTGTGTGCATGAAGAATCTGGATAATACCTTCTCAGCATAACTATATTGAGTTAAGTACAGCACATCACCTTCTTGATTTCTGACAATATCCATTCCAAGTATTCTTCTGGCTTGGCCAAGATTTTTCATGTCAAACTCAGCTTTCAATAATTGTTTGACTTTATTGATATCAGTCATGGAGCTCCCGGCTAATAACATGTCATCTACATATAGTAGAAGAAACACTGGATCCCCACCTGTACCTTCTCTAAAATAGACACAACTATCATACTTGCATCTGTCAAAACACATACTAATCATGTAGTTGTCAAATTCTTGTACCACTGCCTTGGACTTTGCTTTAGTCCATATAGTGACATCTTCAGTTGACATACCTTATCTTTAGTACCATGAATACCCATACCTTCAGTTATATTCATGTATATCATTTCCTCAAAAGTTCCATGAAGGAAAGTTGTCTTTACATCTAGATGGTGCAAAATGAGATTGTTTTGTACTACCAGAGATAGAAGCATTCTGATGGAGCAATGTTTAATCACAGGAGAAAATATCTCATTGAAATCTATACCTTCTATTTGTATGAAGCCCCTTGCTACTAACCTAGCTTTGAACCTCACATGCTCATATATCTCTGTAGCTTCAATCTTCTTCTTAAATATCCACTTGCAGCTGACAGTTTTGGCTCGTTTAGGTTTGGGAATGATAGTCCATGTATCATTCTTTTTCAGTGACAACAGCTCTTCTTGCATAGCTATCAACCATTTCTGTTTTTCAGGGCATTGCATGGCTTCTGAGTAGCTAGTTGGCTCAAAGGACTCCAGGTCTTGTGCAACACTTAGTGCATAAGAGACTAGATGAGACCAACCACACCTGACTAAGTGTTTGCCTGCATCTTTCCTTTTCTCTCTATCTCTAGTCAGGCTCCAGTCACTTGTATGTGATCGGTCAATAGAAGGTTCTTCAAGTTCCTCTTCCTCTTCATCTGCAGGTTTCAGCCTGTGCATTTTCTTCCTCATCACTGAATTCATCATTATAAACTTCATTCTCAATATGTCTGTGATCTGCATATGTCTGGTCTGACTCTACACCTTGCTCCTCTTGTTCAGTGTCTATTTCCCAGATACCAGGTTTAATTCTCTCACACTGAAGCTCCATATCTTCTGTGGTGTGTATAACATTTGATGTTGTTTTACACTGCAAAGGCATTATCTCCTCCTTAAACACAACATCTCTACTTATTATACACTTCCTTGTATCTAAACTCCACAACTTGTATCCTTTTGTACCAAGTGGGTAACCAATAAAGATACATTTAATAGCTCTTACATCAAGTTTATCTTGCTTGTTATGGACAAAGACTAGACAACCAAATACTCTTAAATGACTGTAGTTTGATACTTTTCATGTTCACATGAATTCAGGTGTTTTGAATTGGATTGACTGGATGGACACCTATTTATCAGATAGCATGTTGTAGTAAGTCCTTCACCCCAAAATTGCTTTGAGACCCCTGTGCACTCAGAATCATGCACCTTACTCTTTATAGTAATGTTTGGTTCATCCTCTCAGCTATGCCATTTTGCTGAGGAGCGTCTGGTGTAGTTCTATGCCTCTTGATCCCCTTCTCTGCACAGAAACCATTAAACTCTGCAGACAAATATTCTATGCCATTGTCTATCCTCAGATATTTAAGCTTCTTTCCTGTTTGATTTTCATTTTCAGCAAGCCAATCTTTGAACTTATTTAGATCCTCTCCCTTTGTCTTGAGAATATATACCCAAACTTTTCTGGAATAGTCATCAATAACTGTCATAAAATACCTTCCACCATTCAAAGTATGAGTTCTAGCTGGCCCCCAAAGATCAGAGTGAGCATACTCCATTATGTTGCTAGTTGTGTGTTGGCCTGTGCCAAAACTGGCCTTCTTTGCCTTTCCCGGTACACATTGCTCACAAAACTCTAACTGAGAGATCTTATCCTTTCCCGTGCCTGCAGTTTTGATAGCTCTGCCAGGCCTTTGATGCCTACATGTCCCAACCTTCTGTGCCATAGAGTGGTATTATCTAGACCTTCATCTATATTTACTTGACCTGTTATGGTGGTTCCTTGTAGAATGTATATCCCATTTGTCTTAGTGCCCTTCAGTACCACCTTATCTCTCTTATACACAGACATGATACCATTTGTCGCCCCAAAGGAGTAGCCCATATCCTCAAACATACTCAATGACAACAAATACCTTTTCATTCCTGGGACATACCTGACATTGTCTATTTGTCTGACTATCTCATCAAACATTTTAATTCTTATGGAACCTATGCCCTTTACCTTGTAAGTATAATCATCACCAAGCATAACAGCCCCATAATTTTGAATTTTCAACTCATGAAACCAACTCTTAAAAGGAGTAACATGAAAGGAATAGCCAAAATCAAGTACCCAACATGTATCATTACTAATGACAGAAACACATAGAGCTTCAGCTGTTTGATACGATGTACCTTCGGCCAGATCTATGGTGTTGTGGTGTTGCTGGTAGTGTCCTGGTTGTCTTCCTTCTAGCAGTGGGCAATGCTTCTTGAGGTGTCCAGCTTTCTTGCAGTGAAAACACTTCCGTTTTTCTTCTGCATTTGGCTTCTCCTTGAAATCTGTAGCAGCCTTCCCTTGCCACTTCTCTTTCTTCCTTTCATTGAAAGATTTCTTGTACTTCACTGCCAACACATCACATGTATGTGCAGCCTTGCCTTCTGCAGTTTTTTGTTCACTGTTCTGTCTTAGGACTACTTGCACTTCATCAAGTGTCAAAGAGTGTTCTCTCCCAAATACAAAGTATCAGTTAGATATTCATAAGAACTAGGCAGTGCACTCAGAAGCATTAATACCTTGTCTTCTTCTGCTAAAACTACCTCAAGGTTCTCAAGATCATCAAGTACCTTATTGAATGCATCAATCTCAATCACCAATATCCTGATCTTCGGTGATTTTGAATGCATATAACCGCTTTTTAGCATACAACCGATTGGCCAGTGACTTGGTTAGATACAACTTCTCCAGCTTTGTCCACATTAATGCAGTTGTGGCTTCCTTTCCAACCTCACGTAGCACTCGATCTCCTAATGCCAACGTTAAAGCACTGTGTGTCTTATCAAGCAACTCTTACTTCGTGCTACTCTCCATATTCTCCGTAAACACTCCTTTCAACGCACCTAACAGGCCTTGTTGAACAAGCAGAGCCTTCACCTTTATCCTCCATAGACTGAAATCATTTTTCCCTGTGAATTTCTCGAAATCGAATTTAGCTGACATATACTACAAGAATGATGAAGAATAGCAACGGATAGAAACCGTCACTATTTAGCGACAAATCGCTAAAATCTAGCGACGGAATATATCCGTCTCTAAATTATTTGCCGGGAGAGTTTTAAAAAAATACTCTAGCGAGGGATAAATTTATCCGTCGCTATTTACCGATAATACCAATGCAGTGGGCAATTTCTTCATTTCTCCTCCTCTTCTTCTTCTACTCTCTTCGATTTTTTTGTCCAAATTTGGGTATACGTTGGCGGTTTCGTGCAAACTTGGTGTCTTTGCGAAGCTCGTGAGACGGGGATTCACTTGTCCGATCAATTTCAAGTTTCTTCCGCTATTTAATTCAGAATCGAGGTATTTAGCAAAACCCTTACTATTTCAATTTTGGGGATTTTTGAGATTTTGAAGTGTTTGAGTTTGTAGTTAGTTTGAGATGTGCAATCGATGTATTTGTGAAGTGTATAGTAGCTACATGTGCTTAAATTGATATTTGTATATGTTGGTTTGATTTTGGAGTATAATCGTATATGTGAAATATGCTAAATTTGTTTAAATTTTTGTGTACTTAAAGTATGATGGTGCTAAATTAGTTTACATTTATTCGTATGAAGAAATTATGTTAGTTTTATATGTGTATGAAGAAATAGTAGATAAATTAGTGTAATTTGAAATATTAATATGTAGTAGAATTATATGAAGAATTAGTTGAGTGTTATGATACCATTATTTTTATTTTTGATTTTTGAAATTATGTTAACCCACGGCGATGAGGAGGAGGGTATGTGTGTAAAATAGTTTCATATATATGTCGTGTTGTGTTATTTACTGTTTCGAAGTTGATTTTTGTTCCAACGGTCATGCTTTTTATATGTATACTAATATCGGTGTCCTCTGTGCTCATGCAGATGCTGCGCTACATGAAGTATACATATCGTCTACCTAGATCGAGTGGGACCCCAGAGAGTGGGGAGATACCGAGCGGTGATAGTACACCATCAGGGGATATTGTTGGTGGTTCCGGCAGCCAGACTTCGGGTGGGACTCATGTCAGCCAGACC
>JAYMSP010004852.1:0-15138 GCA_036897095.1 Plantago elongata
TCTCTGCAATGCAAGAAGAGTTGGATCAATTTGAGAGAAACAAGGTTTGGAAACTAGTTCCATTTGTAGAAGGAATATATGTGATTGGAACTAAGTGGATTTTCAAAAACAAGATGAATGAGTCTGGTGAATTAACCAGAAACAAAGCTAGGTTGGTTGCCAAGGGATTTACCAAGACTGGAGGCTTAGACTTTGATGAGTCATATGCACTAGTTGCAAGATTTGATTCAAACAGATTATTTCTAGCCTTTGCAGCTCATAATGACTTTAAAGTTTACCAGATGGATGTTAAAAGTGCATTTCTGATTGGTGAACTTGCTGAGGAAGTTTATGTTGATCAACCACCAAGCTTTGAAGAATCCTCGGAAAGTAAGATGGTCTATAAGTTACAAAAAGCTTTGTATGGACTGAAACAGCCTCAAGAGCATGGTATAACACTTTGGCCAAATACCTTTTGGAAAGTGATTTTAAGAAAGGTGAAGTTGGTAAAACTTTGTTTACCTTAAACCATGATGGGAAACTACTTTTAGTTCAAGTATATGTTGATGACATTATATTTGGATCTAAAGACAAGCAACTTTGTGATGATTTTGCTAATCTCAAAAAGCAAATTTGAGATGAGCATGAAGGGAGAACTAAATTATTTCCTAGGATTGAAAATCAAGCAACTCAATGATGGAATATTCATTATTTAAACAAAGTATGCAAATGATATGCACAATAAGTTTAATCTGAAGCCTTCTGAAAAGAATGCCAAGATACCAATGAGCATAGGAACCAAAATAACTTATACTGAATCTGATATGAGTGTTGAAGAACATAAGTATAGGATGTTGATAGGTTGACCTGATATTCAATATGTAGTTAGTGTGTGTGCTAGAGTTCAGACAAATCCTATGCAGTCACACTACAACATTGCTATGAAAATATTAAGGTATCTAAAAGGTACTGTAGAAGTTGGACTGTGGTATCCTAAATAAAGTGGATTGAGTTTAGTTGGCTACTCAGATGCTGATTATGCTGGATTAATGTTTGATAGGAAAGGTACTTCAGGAACTTGTCAGTTTCTGGACACTACACTTATCTCATGGTTTAGCAAGAAGCAAAACTCAATTGTTACTTCTACCATAGAGGCTGAATATATTGTTGATGGTTGTTGTGCTACTCAGATATTATGGATACAACAACAACTCAAAGACTATGGACTCAATGAAGAGAAAACTCCCATGTTTTATGTGACAACATAAGTGATATTGCGATTACTCAGAATCTAAAGTTCCATGCAATAACTAAGCACATTGATGTTAGAAACCATTTCATTAGAGACCATGTTGAGAAAGGTTATATAAAGATTCTAAAGGTTGGTATTGAAGATCAACTTGCAGATATCTTCACTAAGTCACTCCAAGAAAATAGGTTTTTAACCATAAGACATAGTCTTGGGTTAATGGAGTTGTCGCATAATTGAATAGTTCTAAATCTCTAAAAGAATGAGTAAGAACCAGAGAAAAGGAAACATGTTTCTGAAATGGGTATTCAGATAACCTATATGAACAGAAGGATGGTTAGGTTTCTGAGAATTATGACTGAGAAAGCCTAAGATCTTCTGGAAATAGGAGTCCAAAAAGACTGATTGGTATATAGTCCATATGTATATAAAACTAGAACTCAAATACTATGGACAGGTCAATATCCAGTGGTATTCTCTGAAACAGAGTATTCAGAAAACCATTTAAGTCATGAAGTATGGGGGAACAATAATCCAACAAAGTACATATTTCTGAGAGTCAAACATGTCTGGGGTTTTGTGCTTTTACCATTTATATGATAAGTAACATAAAACAAGACTTGCTCTCTGAATGATAAGACCAAAGGTTTAAGTCTCTCACACTAAAAATGACTTATGGATATAAATTGCCAAAATTCATTAAGTAGACACGGGAACATTTGTTGATTGATATCATTGCAAAGATATTCAAACATATCCCTTGATGAATAAACGTTTGATCTCTACGGGTAAGATTAAATCTCAGCAAGTAATGTCTGTTGCAAAAACAGTCATGACTCCCTTCGCATTAAATGTAAAGTAGAAACGTATACCACGCCGATGCAATATACACAGATACACATACGTATTTCTGTACGTATGTTGTATCTATGTAATTTTATCTTGCTATATATAACGGATTCTGGTAAGAGACAAATGTTGGAAAATATGCAAAGATAAATCCTAGGTTAACACAGCGGAATTCAAAAAACATTATGCATATTAGTCTTGATCCAATGACAATATAACGTAATTATGTAAACAAATCAAATCAATACTTAATTGTTGCACTAGATTTCCATACATCAGCTTTAGTGCCTTCAAGCTCTTCTTTAAATTCGTTCGCCAAGCACCCCGATCCGTTCATCATGTATGATATGTGGAACCCAATAATACATCATGATCAGTATCCCAAACCTCGGTATCCACAGGCAATTGATTCCACCAAAGAACACTAGGAGTTCTCGTTCGAAACTATACTAAACTATTTAGTGAGTGGTGTTATGGAGAATTGAAGCATGAAGAAAGAAGCCATGATTGCCAAGCAAAGAAGAGTAAAATGTGTACAAGAAAAAATAGAAGAAAATGTGTGTGTCTGAATTTCTTCTCTAATTTTCGTCCAGTAGGTATCTCGTAGAAATACCAAACTGACTCCAACATCATCAGGACTCTTAGCCCAGTTTGATTTAGATTGAGCCCATCAAGCATTTGGTTGTGGGTTCGAAACCCACCAAACCTAGTTGAATTTTCTTTCTCACTTTTGGACTTTTATATTTGGACTCATTCTAAACTTATCTAAATAAACTTTCTTGCTTTAATTAATTAAATTCAATTTAATTTGATTAATCTTTCTTCTAATATAAATTAAATCTAATTTAATTCATTTAATTTCTAAAAGTATATCAATTAACTAAGTCCGATAATCTAATTTGACTTATTAATTATTTCTATCAAATTATTCCAATTAATATTTAATTCACTCTAATACTCGAATGGTAGAATAATCACCTTGTTGTGTGACCCATAGGGCCTTATGTAAGTAAGCACTAATCTAATTAAGGTTTAGGTAAAAAAATCGTAAACAATTTACCCAACACTCTTAACACATAAGGAACGTTTGAAAGGAATGCAAACCACCTATAATGTAGAGCTCATGATGATACGGTCCTTTCATTCGCGGATACTCGATTAAGTTTAGAACTTGAATTCGTGTTTGTTCCAATAACTTAATCACTTTATTTCATCCTACTAATTGATCAATTAATGTTTGAACACCATTCCAAATATATCTTGCGTTGGCCAACGACTTTGATCAAATTAGTTATGAGAAGTTAAGTGTTGTCTCCAAGTCTATTTCGATGAATGAATCCTATCTTGGTTTGACTACTACTAACATGTGTTTCGCTATGTACCCAACACATGCCATATCTACCCCTACAAGGAGTTCAAGCATTGGTCATGGTCAAAGCTCACGAGTCCACACATGTAGTAAGTATCAACCTCAAGTCAAAGGACTATTACACCACCCTATAAACCGTTACTTCCGTAGACACGTAAATAGATTACATCAAACTGTTTATCGGCTGGGTAAACCAACACTCTCTAAAGTGTCCATGTGTCCATCACGAATCATCAAGTATTCGTAGTCGTGAGAACTACTACATCCTCTTTTAGAGTTATGTTATGTCACTCAAGATCTCACATTCATAGTGATAACATAAATCTCATGGGAACACATATGTCAATAATTACAGACAAACATATAATATTATATACACATTGTAATGCATATTTATAGATGAACAATAATCATAAATTAATGCTGAATCGAATATGTATATTTGTCCTCAATCGATTGTCTCTAGAACATATATACTTTCAATCTCCCACTTGGCCTAGAGTCAATCACTCACGTGCATCCAACACGCAGATTCTTTAAATGGCAAAATTGTCTTTCTAAAGACAAGATTTGGTGAAAGAATCAGCTAACGTTTACTCAAGGAGAAATCACTTTATTTCTATGTCATTATCTAGAAATGGTATATAATCTATTGATAGTGTCTCAATATGTTCTTGCTAATATCGTAAGATCTCGGTTCCTTAGCATATGCAACTGTACTAGTAATCGAAATCTTTAAATTCAATTACTAAACACTAGGAACTACCCATGTTCTTCTAAGAACTCATATCAGATTCGTATCAGACTAAAGTTGTTGAACACTTAATAATCTAATTATTAAATATAATCTAATTTCCAGATACGATCCAATCTAATATTGTTATTAAGATGACTAAATTGCATAGTATGTGATGACTCCAATCACCAAATTTATACAAAATCTTGCCATGCATAAACAAAGTTTATGCTAGCTCCCACTGTTCACGTGTAGTGTTGTTTTGCATGAGTTATATCTGATTCGCATAATAAATACACGCTAACATAGTCGTTCTACACGACATTCTCATATTAATTGATGTATACTTCAATGGGACAATCCATTGATAGTATCCTATATAACTCAGTATTATATTCTCTACAGAATATTCATTAAGCAACACAACACATTCATATACTAGTGAACATGCAATTTATAATATCATATCAAGTTCATCCAGTGGAACAATAATATCGAGATATTATATAACACATAATCAAGTCTTTCACAATGAAAGTCTTCATTAACCAATACTTTTATTTAATGTTTAATGCAAAACTATCCCTAATGGCTTATATGTGTCAAACATATATACAACCATTTTAATTAGGTATCATTCAAGTAATAATTTCAACTCCTAAAGATGTATGAATTTCATTACTTTCTTTCAAGTCAAACTATTTGACTTTTTCCTTCAAGTAATGATTTCAACTCCTAAAAGCTTGCACGAGTCCACAATGGACTTGCTATATTTGCATACGTATTAATGACTATATTGTAAATCATTAAAGTCCATAAATGAGTCAAACACATTTGTTGCAAAGTTTCTACACATAGAAACCTATCAGATCATCATCCAACGGATCATGCGATTAACGTATGCAAATAGTGTAAGTAAAATCTTAATGGACTTTATCTACAATACGGTATGTGAGTGTATAGTTTATGTTGTCAAAGCCTTTGTAGCCGAGTGGCAAGCTGAGACACCCCGTAACCATGAGGTCATGGGTTCGATTCCTCGAAATGGTTGATTATATTCTCTGAATAGAGATTGGTGGTGATTTGCATCTAGAATCGATTGATAAATTCGTCTTGTTCAACAATTGTAATTGTAATGTTATATTTCATGTTCAATAATCATTTAAAAAAGTGTATAGTTTATGTTCTAAACATAACCACAACAACTAGCCATTATTTGTATTAGTATAATTCTTTTAAGTTTTCCTTGAAAACATACATATGCATCAAATGCATTAATGTATTCAAGCTCTAAACTTTGAATAGTATTTAATCCATCTTTAAGATTTATGGCCTTGGACCACCTTTCCAAGTTCATGTCAAATATCCTCTCGGGATAGGTTTGCAACTTCATTCTTCAGAGTGTCTTCGAAATCATGTTCCTCCGAGAGGAATCCATACCATTCAAATTGTCACGATTAGTTTGCACAACCTATGCAGCTAATGTATTTTACATTAAGGTATACATTCTAAATGTGATGAGGTACTCATTATTGTCTCAAACAGTCAGTAAAAATATTCAAGGGTTGCAATCAAATGCTCTCCTTAGGTGAGAGATTATATAATTTAAAATTGCATTCATTTTTTCTGTGAGAGTGTCTCATTCAAAAGAGGTATCATCATAATGCTCCGACTAACTCGGGCATATGACCAAGTGATATGCTCCCACTAGCTAATATATTATTCAGCTCTCCCACTGAATCTTTGTCCTGACTATCCGACAAGTGTTTAACCTCAATGGATAATTTGTGGTACTAAACACTATAGGTTCCATCTCCGTTGTCATTCCAAGAATACGTTTGTTATGGTATAAGTAACCTTATGTTCAAAGAAATTAGAATTCTCATCTGCAAATTCATCCATTCTTAATCTATAGTCATACTTGACAATCGTGTCTTTAATTACAATTATAGGGCAACCTTATTACATATATGTAAAGTGAAGACAACTTAAACCTTAACTATTATGATTTTATCTTAGACTGATCAATCATGGTATAAATTGATAATTAATTGAGTTTTATTCTCATGTGTATTCAAGAAATAAAATATGCAACAATGTTAATGGGTTACTACCATGTCAAACGTAGTCATCCCATTTTAATGAAACCCATCATGGTACTACCATAGTCCAAGTAGGTTCAGGTTCGTCCAACTAAATAGAACCTATGCCGCATATAACAATCCACGAATGAAAATCGAGTATTACTCTTATTGACCAAGTCTAAGAGGGTAATACATTCTCAATTTATTCTATGGTTCATATCATTTCTAAAATGATATACGTTGGTCACCTCTCCAATAATGAGATCCACAATCCATATGTTTTAAAACATATGGTGTTAAGTAATCTAATTTACTTAACTATGTGATCCTTTGTCTCACGGATTAACCAAATTAATAAACTATATATAGTGGAAATCTGATTTGTTATATCAGGTCTTCTAATTGTGTTTTCAAAAAGATATTTCTAATGTCGGGAGCTTCTAATCCACAATCTTGAAGATGTCTACCTTTATGCTATCATTCCAACTAATAGTAGGTAAGTCCATTACCGTCTTAACAAGTTTGGAAATGATTCTCCTACACACAATTGAATAAATGTCTAACATTTTCAATCTAATATCAATATCTTATATTGAATTAACTTTCTTGAGGTGGATGTCATATATCATTACACAATTAGCCCTTTCCTAAAATTATAAGCCTAACTTTATTTAGAGGATTTAAAAACTTTGCACTACGAATTTATCATGTTACTATAATCACGGTAAATTTAATAATCTTATGGACGTGCTTATATGTTTATCGATCCACATAACAAGATAAGAGTATACTTAGAACCATTCTTAGTCTACTCATGATCATCTTGCCTCTTTGCTTGATGGAACAGATGTGCTCACTATGAGCACTCTTTTATCCTTATAGTGGCATCGAAAAAATATTCGAGTTGAGCAGCATTGTAAGTGTCACTTTACGAGACATCAAATTCACTATGAATTCAATATCACAATAAGAGACAAAACGTAAGTATTGTCAAACAATGTTCTCTAAGGAACTAACTCCTTTAAATAATAATCTAGTTATTACTTACAACATGAGAACTTGTGACGAGGAAATCAAATTCCTATAAACACATAAAATTCATTTTGACTATCATATGAGCATATGCTCCCACTAGCTTTGCCAACTTCACTGGGAAGGTTGACCATTACCAGAAGTCCTTGCACATACTCATTAGCGGATTTTACAATGTTTTCACATTCTCATGTTTTAATGAATGCTACCTATATATTATGTTTCACATATCAAATACGCTACTTCGTCCAAGATTACTTTCTTTCTATTTCTTATGAGTGTTTAAGTCAAACTAAAAATGCTCAAAGCTTTCACAAGCACATGTATAGATGCAAATCCAAGACTCACTCAATCAACATATACTAAACGCAAAATATGGTGTCAACATTAAAGTATTGGTAACAATAAAATATTCATCTTATAACGTCATGCCATTTTACAACAACTATATAAAAACATAACATAAATAAAGCGGGAATTAATCTAACTCTAAATAAGAAATTCACAACATGCACATTCAGCGACTAGATAATCAAGGTCTTATGATTTATTTAGTTCCATTAATTTTAAAATATTCAACGACCCCATCGGAAGAATACAGATTCATATCTAATCATGAATCTTAATGCTCAAGATCCACATTCACATTACTGCAGCCCCAACGGAGGTTGATCACTGCAGTAGTGGAACTGGTAGGTCGCCATACCAATTGTACAATACAACTCTTGGTGAACCAGAACTATTATAATCGATGTCCGTAGACACTCCGACGCGGGGGCAACAAGAGTAGAATAAGTGAAAACCTCACACGGTTCTACACTATGGACCTATGAAATGGGTTCTCGCCTCGTAGACCAAAGCAAATACGGGGGTGTAAATACTACATGGGCCATTCAATTATGAGGAAGACGTCATTCATTCAAGATGATGCTTATATTAATGTTGGGGAATATTTATGCGGGGTATTAATCGGTTAAACAAGATCATACTAGTTCAGGTACAATAATCAAATATTGGGCGCCGCGTACCCAAACGTACTATATGCGATCTAATAATTAAGAAGCATAGTTACATGCCAAAATTAAAATACCACATATTATGAGTGCCGCCTACCCATACATAATGAGAACAATATTTCATACGAAATAAAATGATACATAGAAATAAACATGTAACAAATTCATATAACATATACTCCAAGCATAAGTAAAGATAAGCTCTAAATTCATACTTAACATAAAGTTGCTCCAAGTAAATAATGTGAGTAATCGTGGATTAAAACTATATTATATATTTTAAATCAAATTTAAAATAAGCTATAAATCTAATTTATAACAATTTTCAAGTATTGCTACTCTTAACATGTATCGGGAAATGTCTCTAACTTTCTAAAAGACAAAATAACCATTAAATATAATTTATAAATCTTGTATAAGTGAATTTGTATTTTCTAAAACTCTAGGGGTTATTTCATAATTTTTCAGGAGGTCCAAATGTGATTTCAAAACAATTCTGGGTCCCTTTGCAATTCTCTAAAATCAAATCGAAAACATATTTCAAAATATAAGGCAATCTCGGAGTTTCCAAAGAGTTTTAGCATCAATTGAATTAGCCAGGAACTATATGCGCCTAATTGAATCCGCCTGAAACAATTTGGGCCAAATTGAAACACGCCGGAAATATTTGGGCCATATGTAATTTCCAAAATACGTAAATTATCCACAAGTCCCCAGGTCTTCTCAAATTCTCAAATACAGGCCCTTCAAGTTTCTAAAACTATCAAAATCGGTCCCTGTAACAAAACTCAGATTTTCAAAATCGAGTTCTCGAGCCCTAGATCGAAATTGGGTCCTAGATCAGTCAAATCCGATAAAATCCAATCGCGATCATTCATGACGAACAAATCCGAATCGATTACATCTGTTTCGATAATTTCAAATCGCGAAATAAAATCGCGAGTACGAATGTCAAGTTCTGGAAATCTGATTCGAATCTTGACTGCCACGTACCCTTTTCATCCATCTGGTTCGATGATCACCACTCCGCGAATGGAATCGAATCGGATCAAATCGCGAATCGTTTCCCTTCCTTCCGATAGTTCTTGTCAGATTCGAATTGTTATAGTCGAGATCCGGTCAAAACGGTGGCGGACGGCAGTGGAGATGGCGGTGGACGAAGGAGAGATTGCAATCACATGAGACTTATTAGTCTCTGTTCTTGTCCGTAAAATTTTGGAACATGGATTGATAGACAGAGGTGCAGTAGCATACCCGATTACGATCAGCAACACAGGACCAAGCCTAGTTGACCAAGACAATTTAGTCTAACTAATCACCACATGAATCATTAACCAAGTTAATGATATTGCAAACAAACGTGATACTAATAAGTATAATCGATCAGAAAATTAATTTAGTTTCAATCCACAATAATATACAGAAATATATACATTAGTAGTCATTAAAATCATCCTAGCTCTTATATTACCGTTAGAAAATATGTAAAATAAATCCTAAATTAACACAGTAAAATTTAAAATTTATATATATATTGATTTTGATTTAATAACTATATAACGTAATTATGTAAACAAACAAATAAATACTTACTTTTCGCACTAATTTTTCAGATAGCAGCTTTAAAACCTTAAAGTTCTTTTTTGAATCCGTTCGTCAAGCACTTCGATCCGTTCATCATGTATGCTATGTGGAACCCAATAATACACCATAATTAGCATCCCGAACCTCGACATTCACGGGTAATTAATTTCACTAAAGAATGTTAGGAGTTCTTATTCAAAATTATACTAAATTATTTAGTAAGTGGAGGTTATAGAGAATTGAAACATGAAAGAAATAAGCCATGATTGTCCAGCAAAGAAGAGTAAAGCGTGTAGATAGTTATAAGAGGCGCTACTTAGTATAATCCCTTCCTTAATAAGAAACGTAGGGAATACTAGCCACCTTATCTTAAGCAAGGGTACCTTTTGGGGAAGTATCTCTTCCAATAACTTTTAGTCCGTTTCTTAGCAATACTATTCCATGTTTACTTTATCCAGTTTTTTTACAAGAAAAACGGAAGAAAACGTGTGTGTCTGAATTTCTTTTTTAATTTTCGTCCAGTAGATATCTCCTAGAAATACCAAACTGACTCCAACAACATCCAAGACTCTTAGCCTAATTGAATTTAGCTTAACCCCATCAAATATTTGGTTGTGGGTTTGAAACCCACTAAACCTAAATGAATTTTCTTTCTCTCTTTTGAACTTTTATATTTGGACCTGGTTCTAAACTTATCCAAATAAACTTTATTGTTTTAATTAATTAAATCAAATTAATCTAATTAATCTTTCTTCTAATATAAATTTAATTTAATTTCATTCATTTACTTTTTAAAAGTATAACAATTAACTAAGTCCGATAATCTAATTTGATTTATTAATTATTTCTATCAAATAGATCAATTCTCAATAATGGTAAATTAAATATTCATTAATTCAATTAATATTTAATTCACTCTAATATTCGAATGGTAGAATAAACACCTTGTTGTGTGATCCGTAGGGCCTTATGTAAGTAAGCACTAATCTAATTAAGGTTTAGGTAAGATCCTAGACAATTTACCAAACATTCTTATTACATAAGGAACGTTTGAAAGGATTGCAAACCACATGTAATGTAGAGCTCATGATGATACGGTCATTTCATTCGCGGACACTCGATTAAGTCTAGAACTTGAATTAGTGTATGTTCCAATAACTTAATCACTTTATCTCATCCTACTAATTGATCCAATAATATTTGAACACCATTCCAAATATATCTTGCGTTGGCCAACGACTTTGATCAAACCAGTTATGAGAAGTTAAGTGTTTTCTCTAAGTCTATTTCGATGAATGAATCCTATCTTGGTTCGACTACTACTAACATGTGTTTCATGATGTACCCAACACATGACATATCTACCCCTACAAGGAGTGCAAGCATTGGTCATGATCAAAGCACACGAGTCCACACATGTAGTAAGTATCAACCTCAAGTCAAAGGACTATTACACCACCCTACAAACCGTTACTTCCGTAGACACGTAAGTAGATTACATCAAACGATTTCTCAGCTGGGTATACTAACACTCTCTAAAGTGTCCATGTGTCCATGTGTCCATCACGAATCATCAAGTAATTCGTAGTCGTGAGAACTACTACATCCTCATAGGAAATGATGCAGACCACATGTCAATCTCCAATGCATCATCGATATCCCATTCTCGATGATCATTGATTGGGGCCATTTTAGAGTTATGTTATGTCACTCAAGATCTCACATTCTTAGTGATAACATAAATCTCATGGGAACACATATATAAATAATTACAGATAAATAGATAATATTATATACATATTGTAATTCGTATTTATAGATAAACAATAATCATAAATAAATGCTGAATCGAATATGTATATTTGTCCTCAATCAATTGTCTCCAGGATATATATACTTTCAACAAACACTTTTACCAAATTCAAAATTTTCACTTGCATCAAAACAACAAAAACTCTCTAAGTTTTCTGCAAATCCTTCTGTTAATCATTTGTTTTCTGTTTAGTCTTCTGAAAAGATAGACTAAATTCTCTTGAATTTAAGCACTACTACTCTAATCTTACCCAGTACTCTATATAAGGAGATGGCACCCAGAAAGACCTCATCCCAGAACTCCGTTGCGACCGCTTCTTCTGCTGAAAAGCATGGAGAAAACGTTTTGCAAGTGTTTAACGAATGTTTGCTGGGTGATTTCAACCTAGAGGACTAGTCCTACAGCCTTAAAATGAACTGGGGGGCACATATGATTGAGAAATACCTGATTGTGGATATCTCTTCCACACCGGACATAAACTTAGTTGTGAAGATGCTATCCAAGGCTCACATCAAGAAGTTTCTCTGTGTTGCACCACTGAATTGTCTCCAGTTGATGTCTTGGAGTTATACAACTCTGCCCAAGTCTACACAAGGATTGTGAACAACATTGAAGAATCATTCATAAAATCCCAGGTTCAAGGTGTAGAAATACATCTTGATTGTGACTCTCTCTACAAAATCTTCCATCTCAAGAATCCTGGGACAACATTTGAGATAAGCACGAGAGACAAGACTCTGAATACAAGTGTCAGAGTGTTGTATGAAGAAGCAGCAAATGACAAGATTGAGGACTGCCCCTCTTCTTTCACGTTGGGAGACATCAGAACAAGACACCTCTTTGAGCACTGGAATATGCTGGCCAGCATCCTGCACAGATGCATAGATGGCAACAAAGGAAGGATTGACCAGATCAGTCTGGAGAGATGGATGTTAATGGTTATTCTCCAGAAAGAGCTGAATGACAGAGATAACCTTTTCAATTGGGGGAAATATCTCTTCATGACGTTTGTGAACAGGGTCAATGAATTTGAACCCAAAGTTGTTAAAGGTTGTGCTCACACCAAGTCTAATATGCACTATGGTCTGAAAGTTTGCTACATTTTAGAGAAATGTGGAGTTATGATAATAGAGCACATTTACACCCTAGTGACCAACACAATGTACCGACACACTCATGAGGAAGCCTCGAAAAAGGTTGCCAAAGATGAGTTGGTTGCTTAGGGAGAAGGGGTATCTGAAGAGATACTGGTTGAAGTCCAAATGGCAAAGAAACCAAGGACAAATAAACCTAGGACAAAGAAGTGAATACATCTTGTCATTTATGACACTCCTCAGCTAGAGAGGACAAAACAAGTTGTTGAAGCCCAACAACCCCTTCTAGTCCATAAGGACTCCAGCTCATAAAGAAGATCCTTGAGCTTAGGCAAAATGCCAGAGCTGTATGTGAATGAGCTTAATGAGATTGATGAGTCTGTCCCAGACATTGAAATAGACTCAAAGGATGATGTGCCACTTCAAATGGTACTCAAAAGATCATGGATAGAGACTCATGGTGGAGCCTCTAGCTCAGCTTCAGTGACCAAGAAAGATAAGGTTGCAGAAGATGCAATCCCGTGGAGGTCAGTTGAAGATGTCACACCCCAACATGCATATGAAGGCTTGGTGGTGGATGACAGAATGATGGAAGATTCTGACATTGCTTCAACATTCAAGTTTCCAGCATACTTGATTGCTGAAGAAATTCCTTCACCTGAGCAGGTTCCTTAACCTTCTGAGAAAGATCAAACTGAGACGGGCACTCAGAATGATCAAGTAGAAGAAAGGTCCGAAGTACCAGAAACTTCAAGTCATGAATTGGTAGCCACAGTGCCTGAAGATACACAGGTAAGAAGAGTAGTTTCTATCTAACTTGTGAAACATTTGACTAAATGTTAAACTTGTTACTCATAAACTTCCTTTGTTACAGGCTTTCATGGAGACACCACAACAGGGGAAGATATTGTGCCTACCCCTCTAAATGAAGAAGAGGTTCCTTCAACCTCTGCACCATAAGACGAAGATCCTGTGCAACAGGTAATTAATTATCTCTGAAAAGAAACAATTATGTACTTATCTAAACTCCTGTGCGTTTCTAACTTCATATTGTCTCTATACATACTTCGACTGAGAAAGCTGTTGAAATGGTGTAAACACCACAAGCACAAGAGATTCTAGAGGTTGAAAAACCTTCTGAAGAATTTGTTTCTGAGCCTTCCATTGTGGAGGTATGTAAAATAAGAATCATTTTCTCAGTGAATAACTTGTGAAAATCAATATGCTTAATCAAAGGTTTTGCTTCTTCAAATAGGTTCATTCTGAAGAAAAGGTGACTGGGGACACTATTGCAACCTCCACACCGCCTATGGAAATAGACACAGCTGAATTGGCTAAGTCTCCAGAAAGGTTGTCAGAGACCACTCCGGTTTCTGAAAGAATTGATTTTGAGCTTCCTAACTTGGAAGTAAGTGAAACTCTCATAATTATATATTTTTCTAACACCTATCTATAGAATATTTCTAAGCATTAAGTCTGATTTGAATTCTCAGGCTCAGGTAGAAAGATTGGTTGAAGAGGAAGCTGCCACTCTTCTGACCACAGTATCTGAAGAACATATTGCTCCAGAAGTCGAAGTAAATGAGCCTCATATTGATACACAAGTATTCTTAGAAATACTTAGACTTCTCTATTCTCATATAACCCCAAGTAAGTTTGAGTAAAACTAACTTGAAACCTTTCTTTCAAGCTCAAGTGATACCAGTGATCGACGTGGAATCCCAACTTGATCTACTGAAGATTTTCCAGACAATCACCATGAAACGACATGTAAAATGCTTTAGGCAATGATAAAAGCTCAGAAAAGCTGACTTAACAGAGCTTGCCAAGGCGATTGACCACAAAGAGAGGAGGGCAAGAGCCTTCGATATGGAGAATTACGTTCATGATATGTTTCCCATAGAGGATTACTTTCATTATACACTGATGCATGACGATTTCACATATGCCGTTGGGAAGAAGCTGATGGATGCCTTCAATGCTGAAAATGAAGAGACCAGAAGGTAGATGGCCCTGCATTGCCCCAAACACTCAAATTTTATCCCCCTGAACAAGAGGAAGTAAATGGGCAAAGGATTACACTTCCTATTGTAATCAACCTGGTTTCAGATGAAGAGGAAGAAACTGATGAGAATGGCATGGACATGGATTCCTCATCTGAACATCCAGAAGGCGGTGACAATAACAATCCATCTGGTGATGAAGATAATGATACTCCTTCACCAGGGACTGGTGGAATGGCACAAGGGAATGCTGGAACAGGGACTCTGTTGGTCCAGATAACGGGCAAAGGAAAAGATTGGGGGGGGGGGGGGGTAAAAGTCTTTTAACAT
>JAYMSP010004853.1:0-15138 GCA_036897095.1 Plantago elongata
ATAATTATATATATATATATATATATATATATATATATATGTATATATATATATATAATTACCGAAATTCTTCGCCACCATAAGCCAAGTCCCTTGGCGAAAATTAAAATGTCAATGGGGAAATTCGCTTGGACAACTGTTTTACCAGAAACAGAGGTTAGAAGACCAGCATAGTTAATTTGTACCCTTGTATGTTATTCTCTCGTTCAACATTTGTTAAATCAACATATTAAACATAGGATTATCATACTTGGTTCTTCAATGGAACTTAAGGTGTAAACCCCCTCTTGCTTGAGTTGGTTGGTGTTCATCAAAATTGAAATCTGGAAAAGTCTTTTCCGTGTGATGAAAGAATGATCTTATGTATACCTGACAATCGGATTATTCGGATCGGGTCAATTTAGATCGAGACATTCTTGTCCGCTTTTTTACTTCGGATCATTTTCGGATCGGGTCGGGTCGGGTGAAGTTCGTGATTAGGTCGTTTCGGGTTATTGATATTTCGGGTCGGATTGGATCGGGTCGGTCACTTCGGGTTCGTATGTTATTCGGATTAAAAAAAATTGAATCGTTTTGGGTCAACTATTTTCGAATTTGGATGTTATTTAGGTTTGGGTCCTTTCGGATTAAAAAAGTTCGGATTGTTTCGGGTCAAATATTTTCGAATTTGGGTCGTTTTCGAACTAAAATATTTCGGATTGTTTCGGGTCGAATATTGAGGTAGTTTTATACAATGCACATTTTTAATATACTATACAATTATACTTTGTTACTGTTGAAAGTCTCTTTGTTCTAACTTCTAACTTGTGAAAGACTTTTTTAATTATAATTTTATTACTTTGGGTTTGAATTGACGAAGAACATGAGGATGTAATTAAGTTGCTACTTACTATGCAATATGCTTCAGGAAAATGTACCAAAATATCATCTTTGTAGTCCTTTTCATTTTTATAATCGTGTTTCTTCTTATATTATATTTTTGTCTAAAACCTGTTAATGAATATAATATTGAATTATTCAATGGTTTATGAGGAGTTTGAAGTCATATTGAAACAATTGATAGATGATACACAATTATACTTGTAAATGGAGAACATATACTAATACTTAACTCCTTGATGAACTTATATGCAATTCAATCACACCTACATTTACTTTTAATTTTTTTTTAAAGTAGAGTATTAAAAGGTACAAGTTCATTGGATAAACTTTAAAAGTCATCCTTTTTAGAAGATTAAAAAATTAAGTGAAAATAAAGAAAAAGAACATTTCATTCATAGCATGTTGCGATCATTTTAGTTTTATAATAGTAGCATTCAAGATTAATGTCTATGGAATCTTATTATCGAGGTGAATTAAAATATATGTTTAAAATATTTTTTTAATTTTTGTAGATAAATTATATGAAATTTAATAATTAAAAGAGATACTTCATATCCAACCAACTTTCCTATACTACAGAAAAAAAATCTAGATTATATACCATAACTTTAGTTTATTTCCTTTACATCAACAAGATATAAGAGGTTCATGCTTTAAATGGTTCCCTGTAGCAATGGAATGCATTATGATATTTGTGATTTCGTGTCAAATCTAATTCGGGTCATTTTGGATCGTTTGAGTACGCGTCGGGTGATTTGGGTCAATTCTAATTCGGGTCATTTCAGATCGAATGATTCTCGGTCAATTTTAATTCGGGTCATTTCGGACAGGATTATTTGGGTCATTTCGGGTCAATTCTAAACTTGGATCATTTCGGGTCGGGTCTATTCATATCATTCTGATCTGGTCGTTTCGGATCGGGTCAATTCGTGTATGGCAATTTCGAGTCATTTTTTGAATTTGGGTCAGGTCTCGGGTCATTTTCGGGTATGGCGAACATGATAATTTCGGTTCTACTTTCGGGTTTGGGTCGGGTCATTTCGGATCGAATTTAGGTCAAGGCTACCGGGTCTAATCTTATGTGACTTTATTGACCGCAGCATCTTCAATGGAACTTAAGGTGTAACTCCCTCTTGCTTGAGTTGGTTCGTGTTCATCAGAATCGAGTTTTGGAAAATTATTTTCCGAGTGATGAAAGAATGATCTTATGTAGCATCTTCTAGGTTGGAATTGGCCTAATATATGAGTATGATTTCGTTCTGCAAACTCATTTGATTCAGTGCAGTTTAATTTAATTTTATTCAATTAACTTTATTTTATAATTTATACTCCGTTCAAATGAGTTAAGTGAGAACATATCCTAACTGACTGAAGCGCAACTATGTTTTGAAAGTAAGAACTTGGTATATATGACTAAACTATGTACTATCCATCCTTGTCTATAAATGGTAAAGTAAGGGATATATTTGGTGCTTATCTTATTTTCCTGAAGAGTGAAACATGAAATATATGGTTGATGGTGGAGTTTGGAGTTTGGGGTTGAAGGAATTTATAACTCATCCAACTCTTGAAAATGGTGTCTCGGTTTATAGTACAATAGAGAGTTACAATAGGATTTTCTTTGATGTTGAAGTTCCAAATAAACTTCAATGACAAAGCAAAAATGCTCTTCTAGTGTGGCCTTTGTATATCCATAAAACTTCATTCTCCTTTGCACTAATCTGAAGGTTGTTGTGTCATTTCTCTCTTGAAGCTTTATATTTCATTACTTCAATTAGAACCACTTAGTACAACTTTATAACTCATTACCTTAATCAGAACCATCTTATAACTTCATACCTCAACTATTACGATGATATCGGAACTCGAACTCTATTTTTCAGCATATAACCCCAACTTCTTACTACGATACCACCTTATAAATCATATGTATGTTCCATAGTACTTGCTAGAGAGTGTCATGTTTTCTTTAGTGCAATATAATATTTGCCTAGTAGATCGAAGTTTCAAACTAACTTCATCAACAAGGCGAAATACTCTTTGGTGTGGTCTTTGCTTGCATAAAAATTCATTCTTATTTTCACTTCTACCAATACCGGGGTTGCTTTGTCATTTTAGCCTCCTCTTCAAGTCGAGCCACTACGCTTCATATTCAATTTTTAATATCTTAAGTTGTGAGAGTCGTTATTTTACATTATTTTAATCTTGTCTTCCGCCTCTATCTCCTTGAACAATGGTACTAAATATGGTCCAAAAACATTTGTAATGGTAATTATAACACTAACACAAAACTTGAAAAAGTCTTTAGGTGGAGACAATCATTTACAATAAAATGCATATTTATTTTCATTATTTATTTATAATTATGTTTTCTGTATCTATCTAGGATGAAGAATAATTATTGTATGCATGGCTGCCTGTTAGTTTAGGATTTGACAAGGAATTAAACAGCATCGACCCATTCTTAAAAATCAAATGCCAACCCTAACCGGACAAAGTTGAACTACTTGGGTTGTACATGAAAAACTATTAGAAGGTGTTATGATTTGAAAAGTGGAACCACTTTGGATATATTGTTTACAAAAGTTGTTACAAAAGATAAGGTAAGAGATGGAATAATATATAGTACTATTGAATATTATAATATGCATGTTTAGCTCTTAATCTTTAGCTTTAGAGTACTTAATTAATCAATCTGCCTAAGACTGTGTCGAACAGATATGGTGAATGGTGGGGTCTATGGCTGGTTTGAAGATGGACCAGTTGCCCATCAAGTCCTATGTGGTCCATTTTTATTATGGATCACAATTATGATTCTCATGTCAAGTGCAAGATATTTAGTACCAATTCTGTAGTATAAAAGATTCGAAAAATCCCACAAATTATTTCAAACATGCTAATTCCATCCAAAAGAACAACCATTTGGACGGCCATGGCACACGGATTTAAACAATAATATATGGAATTTGTGTAATTAATTGTATTATACAACGCATTTTCACGATACAAATTGTAACTCTACAAAGTTTACATTTTGTTATTGGGAGTAAATTTTGTTGTGTGAAGTTGTTAGGATTTGAGAGTGATAAGTATTTGCCCCGTTCGAGATTGAATATCTCGTAAGATCAAATACTAATTTTAATGTAATTACTTAATTAGTGTGATTTTTTTATTAAAAAATTGAAATAGTGAAAATAATTGTTGTAGGTTCGGGTACATATTTTAGTGTAATCAATTGACTTTTTTTGGCTGTGGGGTAAAAAATGATCAAATATGAAAATGAAACAACGAATTTGAAACAACGAATTTGAAACAACTTAAAATAAAATACGAAATAATTAAACTGCAAGTTTTGAGACGGACGGAGTATATATATTTGTGGGCCAGAAGTATAATATGATACTACTAGACAAGCAAATACTAAAAGATGCTTTTATCTTGATGAGGCGTTGTTAGTATGATTTTAAGTGAGATATTAAAAGATTGATTACATGGTCTTGCATAGTGGGAACAAACAGAATCTGATTAGAGCAAATTTAAGTGCCGGGCCAATATCATATGACCACTACGTTTCAATCAATTATAGTCATACTTTGAGTTGACACTATTGTACATGCCGATTCTTTTAACAACTTAATATAATCTTTGTTTCCGAAGCAAACTGTAATATAAGTATACCACCACCTCATTCATTAAAATTCTTTTATATTCACCGGCACAGTTACACATATCTTAGCTAGGGTCAGTACGTAGTTAACTTATGAACCTTATGGTATTGACTGACCTCTTTCAAGTAGAAATCTTGAAGAAACGAAGCAGCATGTGGTGATGTGGACTAACAATGAAACTCTCGGTGTTAGCTATTAGTTCTGGTGCTAAAGTTTTTAATGTAACAATGGAAATTGTGTCCTTAATTGATTAATAATGTAACTAAAGATAAGACCAACTCTATTTTACAATTACTGCAAACTAGTTACACTAATCTTAACACTTCTATTTGAATATTTTAATCCTTTCAAAAGAAAAGAGAAATTTTGAAGAAATACTTTATTAGAAGAAAGATAGTTTTATTCCATAGGATAGTTTAGTACATCAACTCATTACAAACAAATAATGTATATTTTTCATACTATAAGCATATCTTAGAAGAATTATGTTCGATATACCTAAACAACTTCATACCATAATAATGTATATTTTTCATGTATACCTTTAGGTTAATTGTCACAACTCACAATATACATCTTGCTAATCAGGCACGGATCCATACATGAATAAGGGGCGTCATCAACCCCTCAAATTTTATTTTAAATTTATAAATATATCCCTTTGTAAATTTTTTTATCTTTTTATTATTATTTAGTTCTTTTTATTTATGTAATGAGTCATAATTTTATTATAATAAAGTGTTTTTGTGGTGTAATATTAGTAATTATTCTTATCTATTATAATGACAGAGTTTTAATATACTTTTAAATATTTATAAATAATAGTAACTGAATTATATTATATTTTAATTTGTATTTAGAATTTAACTAATTTTATAGAATTACTATTATATATTGTACTTAGAAGTAAAATGATGTTTATAAGAGTTTTTAAAATTATTTAATGGTTTTAATATTATTATTTTATAAGCTTAAAATTTTCATAATAGATTAAAAAAATATAATGATAGAAAAATAATAGGTAGAAATATAAATCCAGTTGAATTATAAATAATTAGTTGATAAAAAAGGGTATTATTCAACGCTTGATTAAAAAGCATAACAAACATATTGAGAAGGATAACTCGATTAAAATTAAACATATAACCAGCTTCCCTACCTCAGTCTTTAAACATTACAATTTGATTGTTTATTTTAAAAAGTGTGTATTTAAATGTGTATTAAACGCAAATATCATTAAGAAGTTTCTAAGTAAGAGTGTATGACGATTGTCACGGTCAATTGTAAAATAAATTTTATAGTTTACTTGTGAGACATTTTTATTTTTACAATACTTAAATTTCACTATTTTTGATAAAATTTTCTGCGTCCGCCCAGGTCGCTAATAACTACTATATCGCCTTTTTTTTTTTTATTTTTTTTATTTCACTAATGTATGATGTTCTTGTGCAGTATTATGATTTTCTCCGTGCAGTATGATGAATGAGATGTTTTACTCATGCAATAGTGACTTTGCCTTTGAATCCGTTACGAGGACAGAGGCACTAACAGTTAGCCCCTTTATTATGCCGAAATTTCTGCCCTCCCTCCTCTACTCTGCCTTGCTCTTCCGGTTCCAAATCCGTTTATTTGTTCGGTTACAACTCAAGAAGTCATTGGTATAAAACTTTAATTCAGAAGACAGAAAACCGGGACTTTGGTACATGCTTTCTAATTTCGTAAGTAATTTCAGAAAATTGAGTTTATGACACCTAAATTTTTATATAAAGATTTGAATTCCATACCAATTAACCTTTTAAAATTTAATTTTCACAATATTTCACTGTCTTGAACTCAAGAAAACTTATATTTAGAGATTTCAAAGCAAATGCTCTCTCCATAGGCGATAAACCTAAGGAGCCCTAGTCGCCGGAAAATCAACCTTCCGGCTATCTCTCTTCGATCAAGAACCTTAACCTGAATTGGACAATGGACCCCCGTACTACTAAGAGACCCCGTGCTACTGGACAGAATGAGGCCCCTGATGAGTATCAGGATGAGAACATGACGATACTGGAGGAAGAGGACGACGGTGAGGCTCAGCCTCTTCTGTCCTATGCAACCTCCGCTATGAGCTTGCCAAAACCTCGTGACATTCACGTGGACGCTAAGAAAAATACAGAAGAACGTGCTAAAATCAAGACTTCACCACCCATACATGAGATACCCTTCAAGCAGATCGAATTCACTGAGGACCTCATATCTATGATGGAAAGCCCGTGGAGGAATACGGCCATGATGAAGATCCTAGGAAAGTCATGGTATTATCCGACCTTGCTGGCGAAACTCAAAACCCTGTGGAATCTCCAGGGCCACTTTTTCGAGCTCATGGACCTAGGCATAATTGTTACTGCATAAAAGGGTTTACGGAGGAGAAGCGTTCCCTAATATTCACAGAAGGACCGTGGCAATTGGCGGGGAATTTCCTTTCCATTCGTCAATGGACCCCGAACTTCCGTGTGGATACTGGTAAGGTGGATATCACCATTACTTGGGTTAGAATTCGCAATCTTCCCATTGAGATGTTTAGAGAATCTGTAATGCAATCACTCGCATCATGCATTGGAGCACCTATCAAGATTGACGGGAATACGTTTACTGCAAAGATGGGTCGCTTTGCAAGATTTTGCGTTGAAGTCAAAACAAATCAACCCCTTGAACTAGGCCTATATATTGGTGGGAAGGTCTATCAGGTTGTGTATGAAAACCTGCCTTCTTTATGCTACGGATGCGGTCGAGTTGGACATAGTTCCACAGATTGTACCAGGAACTCTTCTGTACCAAATTCTGACACGGAAAGGCCAACCACGGCCGAGAATATGAATATCACCACCAACATGGAGGATGAGGATGGGAATGTAGGTTCATCTTGACTTACGTAGAAGGCAAGAAATAAAGAATTTGGCAAATGGATGGTTGTCGAGAGACGAAAAAAGAAACCAGCTCCTATTCGTAACTCAGGAATTGGGGAAGTAGCCATGATCGGTCAGCGTCTGATGGGTCAGGGAAGACAACCCTGATAGGCGGTGAGACAACAACAATTCGCACAAGGAACATCCACGAACAATAATAATTTTGGGGGAATTGGGACATCAAATCCTAATCCAATAGTAGAAGACAGGCCCAACAGGGTAGGTCGACTCAGATCACTATAAATGAGCCAACACTAGACTTGGAGAATAACCAACAAGCTGCCCAACAATTCCTTGGTGTTTCGAGTGCTCTAGCCGGAAGTAGTATATAACAACTCGAATTCTACTACTCCACCGAATATAGGACAACCCTCACCAATTGGCAATAATGGAAGAGGATCAGTCGGAAATCAATCTCGAGGACTTCGAGTTAGTCCACCACAACGGGATGCTAGTCTTCCATTGGATCCAGGATCCAGTCATCGACATGCTCTATCACCAAGTCCAGGGACCATCACAGATTCTGAGAACAACCAGGGGAGAACGGGTGGTACACGTGCTCGAAATTCCACCGTTATTTTGGGAAGTAGAGGTAATGACACACATACTCCTCTTAGAGGACAACGACAGAACATGCTGGATGCGGGTGAACCTAAGCATGTGGGAACAAGTTCGTCAGAATATATTGATATGGGAAGCAATTTGTCAGCTAATATCGCTATGGACAGGGCAGGGTATTGATAACCCCTTATGCCATACCACCTAAATATGCCAATTTTGAAGATTGTATCTTGGAATTGTCAAGGAGCAGGCAACGAGAACTTTCGTGATCTTGTGAGATCCCATAACCCTTCTTTTGGAAACATGTGTGTCGGAAGACATGGCTTATGAAATCGCATCGACTTTGGGTTATTCGAATTATGAAATTGCACCTACTGATGGCATGGCAGGTGGAGTGTGGATGTTGTGGAATGCAACAAATATTGAGGTCGAAGTTATTAGTCCGGAAGACCAAGCTATCCACGTTGTTCTACGACCCCTGGACAAGAACCATGGAAGGTCTCGGGTGTTTATGCTAAACCAAATAAAGTGGATAAAATCTTAGTTTTTAATAGCTTGGAAAACATGTCGAAGTCTTCATAGCTACCTTGGCTAGTTACAGGTGATTTTAACGAAGTAGGCTTCTCACACGAAAAGCAAGGTGGCATAACTGCTTCCGTCAGCAGATTACTATTCTACCAGCGATGTATGATAGGGTGTAATATCCAAGATTTGGGGTTCCATGGACCCAAGTAATATGGACCAATAAGAGGGATAATGGAAGCATAATCCAAGAGCGGATCGATAGGGTAATGGCGAATGAGCATTGGATCCAACGCTTTCCGAATAATGCAATACTTTATCTACCCCGTACTCATTCGGATCACCACCCAATCTTGACGAACTGTTATGGCCTGGATCCACCTACGGATAACCGACCTTTCCGCTTTGAGGTTATGAGGTTCTCACATCCGGAGTGTGAACCGCTGCTACGTCATGTGTGGAATACAAGTACGGATTTTGTTCAGGAAATATCAAAAATTCCGAGACCATGCTCCCTTGGAATAATAAAGTATTAGGCAATCTTTTTCGCCACAAGAAACAGATACTGGCTCGCCTTGCAGGTACTCAAAAATCCCTCGCAAATAAGTTCAATATGTATCTTCACAATCTGGAACTGCAGTTGATCGATGAGTTCAACCAAGTCCTCCAACAAGAGGAACTTTTCTGGTTCCAAAATCTCGTGTCAAGTGGTTCGTCGATGGGGAGAGAAACACAAAATTTTCACAAGTCTACGGTGGTTAGAAGGCGGTGGAACAAAATTTTGATGCTCATGATTGACGGGGAGTGGGAGAAATCGAATGATGTTCTCAAGGAGCATGCTCGTGATTATTTCTCTAAGTTGTTCTCCGTTCCAGGTCATGTCCATACTCAACAACCTCACTACTTGGCTGTTTCGCAATTTCAGGCTACCTTGAGCCAAGAGGATTCTATGAACCTATCCATGATTGTTGATCTTAAGGAATTAAGTGTGTCATTTGGAACACTCACCCTTTCAAGGTGCCTGGCCTTGATGGACTTCAGTCCATGTTCTACTAGAAAAATTGGAGCTGGATTCATAGCTCACTCATTGAATTCATTAGAAGTGCATTTGATCAGAAGAGATTCGAATCAGCCGTATGTGTAGCCATGTTGTGTCTTATCCCAAAGGTACCAAATCCCTCCCTCATCTCGGGGTATCGTCCCATCTCTCTGTGTAATGTTATTTACAAGTATATCACAAAGAAATTACCCTACGATTGCGAGACATTATGCCAGGATTGATTGCCCCTACTCAATCCAATTTCATCAAGGGAAGAAGTACACAAGTCAATATATTTATTCTACAAGAGATTTTACACTCATTACGATCGAAAAAGAAGAATAAAGTTGGTTGTATGATTATTAAACTCGACTTGGAAAAGGCCTACGACAAGGTGAATTGGGACTTTCTTGATGACACATTGCGGGCCTTTCAATTCCCCGATCAGCTAGTCGAACTCATAATGATTTGCATCAGAAATGCATCTACCAAAGTCTTTTGGAATAGAGAACAACTGGAGCCCTTTGCACACTCATGTGGATTATGTCAAGGAGATTCTTTGTCCCCGTATCTCTTTGTGCTATGCATCGAACGCCTTTCATACCTTATAATTGAGTAAGTACAAGGTAAAAGGTGGCAGCCTATTATACCGTGTAGAGGAGGCCCCCATCTTTCACACCTATTTTTCGCAGATGATTTGATATTCATGGGGAAAGCATCAATACAGACTGCCATAACAGTGAATTGAATCATACAACATTTTTGTGGTGCGTCAGGCCTTAAACTAAGCCCGACCAAATCTAAAGTGTGGTTTTCGAACTCGGGTGGTGCGAATCTGAAACAATAAATCAGCACAATACTGGGGTTCGGACAAACCGACAACTTGGGTATCTATTTAAACCATGGAAGAGTTGACATAAGAAGCTTTAGTGAAACTTTTGATCGGATTCTTGCTCGACTTAGTGGGTGGAAGAGGAAGTACTTATCGCTTGCCAGTCGAGCCACTTTGATCCAATCAGTTTCCTCGGCTATTCCAATTTACTCCATGCAGTCGAGCTGGCTCCCTGAGCATGTTTGTGATCGACTTGACAATATAAATCGTGATTTTTTTATGGTCAAATGATATCGAACAACATAAGCTACACTTGGTAGGATGTCAAAAAGTTACACTCCCAAAAGCGGAAGGTGGTCTGGGCATCCGAACTGCACGTGGAAGTAATGAAGCACTATAAGCGAAACTTGTTTTGAAAATACTTAGGCATGAAGACACGGTTTGGCATCCACTTATCCAAGCAAAGTATCTCAAGGATAGGAGCTTACTGGACTACTGTGTGAAATCAAATGACAGTGTTATTTTGAAAGGTGTTATGCGATGTGTCGAACTGATTAAACCTTTTCTCCGTTGGAAGATCAGTGATGGTTCAACCATTTCCTTTTGGCATGATAATTGGCTAGGAATTGGAGCTCTGCGGGATATGGGAACTGTTATTGCACTGCAGGAGCCTGAACTACGACTGTACAAGCTGATATCTGATACAGGAGAATGGAGTTTCAATAATTTTCACTTGATTCCCCAGGAACTAAAGGACAAAATCCTGGCTACTAACATCCAGCTGGAAGAGGGGTCTGATGATCTGATTCTTTGGAATGAAGCTGCGAACGAAATGTTTTCATGCCAGTCTACTTATCGTGCTATACGAGAACAAAACCGGGAAAATAGCACTGCAATTTCCCCTTTCGTGTGGGTCTGGAAATCGGGATACAATAACAAGTTGAAACATTTTCTTTGGTGGTGGCTCATGAAAGGTTAGCTACAAAGGAAGGCTCGTAAACTTACGGGTTCACTATGTGTCATGTTTGCTTTGCTCCGGATGAGACAATGATTCACATTCTCCGAGACCGCTCTTCTGCTAAAACCATTTGGCGGAAACTATTGAGCTCTACACAGTACCAAAGGTTCATGTCCACTGCCCCCAATATTTAGCTTAAGGAGAATGTTCTTCGGCAAAATTTCATTAGTCAAGAACTGCTCTCCATTGAATGGAAATGGATCTTTGTGGCTATAGTATGGGAATTATGGAAGGCTAAGAATAGTTGAGTGTTCCGACGCAAGAAAGATCTGGTGGCATCTATTCTATTCCATATCAAGCAACTGAATAGTGATTTGCAAACAAATATGTCGAGCAAACCCAAGGTAAACATTGCTTCACAGAAATGGTCTAAGCCATCACCGAGGTGGGTTAAGCTAAACCTGGAGGGAAGTCTACATACACAAACAAACAAGGTTGGAATTGGTGGGGTATTAAGAGAAAAATGGCTCTTGGATGTGGGGTTTTGCACACTCTATTCAAGCTTCTTCTGCCACGACAATGGAATTACAAGCATTGAAGGCAGGCCTCGATATAGCCTGGGATCGTCGATACCACAAGATTGATGTGGAACTGGATTCATTGGAGGCAGTACACCTGATCCAGGGTGATAAGGATCTCTCTACCCTGATGCTTTGTTGAATTCTTTCATTCAAGACGGCAAGGACTTAATGCATCGGACGTGGGAGATCACACTCAACTTGAAGACTAATTTAGTCGTAGATAAGCTAGCTAGATTTGCTTGTTTTGAGTTGGAGGGGATCGCCTTTTGGGACACACCCCCGAACTTTATTATAGCGTTTTACGAGTTTGATATAGTCTAAGGACTGAACATCTTCTTTACAAAAAAAAAAAAAAACCGAGAAGACTTTAATCGAATAATTAGTTTTGAAGACTCCATTGCATCACTTAGTGCTTGTACCTTCAGCCTCCCTATTGCTTCCTTAACTTTTACAATTTAAATTTGAGTTGTTAAATTTTTATGTTTGTTTGTGTCTTATTTACTATCAGCTAGTACTATCTATAGCTAATATAAGGCGTGATCATGAAGCATAAAGTGGTATATAACCGTTTAAAGATCTACTAGAACTAGCATTGCATATACTATATATCAATAGAATGTGTTATCAACTAGTTTAAAAAAAAGTTGTTATCAACTTATCATTCATTATATCTTCTAAAAAAAAAAACTTATCATTCATTATATGAAGATTCTTCAAACTATGTTTTTCCAAATTGTACGTCAAGCCTTCCAAGATTTCAGATTCAGTCAGTTCAAGAGAACTGGGATAATCATAGAAAAATTCTTGCCGGAATATGCTTTAGAGTTTAGACTACCAAATACTCGAAACCAATTAACTTATTTTGCTAATGCTTGCTGGGTAATTTGGAAAACTAGAAATGAATCTATATTACCAAGGCAAGGAAATCAACATATCAACATATGAACCCCTTGTTCTTTATGTGCACTATAACTTCAGTAACGCCAAGAAAACTAAATGGTTGAGCGGAGTCCTCCACCTTATATTTTGTTCTTAAACATTGATGGTTCGTCTCCTCAAAATTCGGGGACAGCTGGCATTGGAGGGGTTTTTAGGGACCGTGAGGGGGAGAGATGTGCCTACAATTTCTCTGGTTTCGTTAGTCTCACAGATAATAGCACGACGGATGTTATGGCGCTCACAATGGGGTTACAGGTAGCTAGGTTCAAAGGAATAAACAACTTTGACATACAAACTGACTATATGCATTTCTTAAACGTACTATTTAAACAGGATTTTGGACGTTGGGATCACCCACAAGGCGGTAATCCACGAATCAAGTTGCTCCTATGTGATCGTCAAGTTAAAAACCTTCCTTTTGTCTACTAGGTGGCGAACGTGTCAGAGTTTGTGAAATAAGCGGAAGAAACATAAATGATTGACATTGCTAGAGAGAGAGTAAATAATTGTGGTTTGTATTGAGTAAAAATGAATGGTGTGTACAACTCTATCCACAAGTCCTATTTATATAAAAACTAGAAGGAAATATCTAGGAAGCTGAAAATAGAGGGAAATGATTAGTTGTATAAAGTTGTACATTAGACAAACTAATTACAAAGGTTATCAACTAGCTAACTAATCCAAAGTGTAACCAACTATCTAATATTTCTTCACTTCCTCTGCAATGCATGATTGTTCCTTCTTGTTGTTCCTTAGAATCATGTATACCTACTCTCTGATCTTCATGTTTCATGCTATTCTGAAACCCCCCACCCCCTAATAAGAGCATATACATTTGTTATGCTCAATATCAGCCTGAGTTAAAGGCTTTATGAAAATGTCTGTCAATTGCTCCTTTGTAGAGACATGTTCTACATGTATTAATCCAGACAGAACTTTATCCCTTACAAAGTGACAGTCTATTTCAAGATGTTTCATTCTCTCATGAAAGACACGATTCTTGGTAAGATGAATCTCTAACTGATTGTTACAATATAAGGTGACATGAGCTTGTGATTCAATATGAAATTCTTTTAGTAAGGCCAGTAACCAAACAATCCCACAAGTAGCAAAAGACAAAGCTCTATACTCAACTTCAGATGATGACCTACTTACTGTATTTTGATTCTTGCTTCTCCAACTAATTAAAGCTGATCCCAGAAACATACAATATCCTGATGGTGATCTTCTAGTATCAGGACAACCTAACCAATCAGAATCACTATATGATGTCAATGTCATGCTATTCTTAGCAGGAAAGAAAATCCCTTGTCCATGGGCATTCTTTAGATATCTCATGATCCTGTGATCAACAACTAAAGACCTTTTGAAGGTTTATCCATGAATTGACTTAAAATTCCCACTGCATAAGCTATACCAGGTCTAGTTATGTTTAGATATATAAGCTTCCCAATGAGTTTCCTGAATTGAGTAGGATCTTCTAGCAACTCAGTGTCAGTGTTTGTGAATTTCACATTAACCTCCAAAGGAGTGACAACAGGTTTGCAGTCTCATAAACCTGTTTCTGAAAGCATTTCTAGTACATACTTTCTTTGGCATATATGCATGCCTGAAGAACTTCTAGATATCTCTAAACCAAGAAAATACTTAACTTCTCCAAGGTCTCTAATCTTGAGTTGATTTTTCAATGAGGCTTTCGCAAGTTTAACTAAAGCATAATTTGATCATGTGATTAAAATGTCATCAACATAGACCAACAAGGCTACAAATCCTTGTGAATAAGTTCTGGTGAATAATGAGTAATCTGATCTAGATTTTTCAAACTGTAACTCCTTTAGAGTGGTACTGAACTTATGATTCCATTGCCTGGATGCTTGTTTCAAACCATATAATGATTTATGATGTTTAAAAACAAGTTTAGACTGTGAATGTTGGTCCAGATAGCGGCAAAGGTAAAAGACTAGAGGGGGCGGGTGAATAGTCTTTTAAACTTTTGTCGATAAACAATATTTCTCAGAAACCTTGGGGGTTTCTAATACTTAGATTCAAAGAGCGGAAGACTTTAAGCGATAGATAAACGTTAATGTGATTTGCAGTTATAATGTGTGAGGGTGTGTTGCTAAGATGTAATGCAGTAAGTAAATAACACATCAACTTATAGTGGTTTCTGGAGGTGGCATAATCCTCCAACTAGTCCACTTCGAC
>JAYMSP010004854.1:0-15135 GCA_036897095.1 Plantago elongata
CACCGGGTGTTAAAGACTAAATTATACTAGAATTAGGTGAATCACATATGACTAATAACTCTTGGTTATAGAAAAAAGTACTAAATGAAGGCGCAGCATACTAATCGACGCTAGTGTATACACCAACTCAGATGCATGTCACAACTTGGAAACTTACTGTAACATGTTACTAGATCGGTGTAACTTTGATACAACAGCCCTTGACTTAATTGAGCGTGAGAGCCAAATGAATGGAAAGATTCATGTTTGGTTCGGGAAGGGATTATGGAAGTTTTAATTGTGTGCCATGTTATCGTCGATCTGCTCACCTCCATTACAATCAAAATCAACTACAAATAGGCATCTCCTGCTTGAGGAAGGAACACTGTAACATATTGAACAATACGGCGAAGAAGACATGAATTTGACTGCAGCGGGTTGAATAATCCGGCGAATTAGACATGGAAGGCGGAGATAAGATGCGTCCGTAGATGACAAATTTCCGGTTTTTACGGTGAGAGAGAGAAGGAAGGAGGTGATTTGAGGTTAGAGAGATAACGCGGGGTTCAAAAGTCAAAACTATAGTATAAGTTATTCGAAACGCATGGAGTGAAGAATAATATAATCGATTTTTCCATTTACATATTATCTAAGAGTAAAAGAGTCACTTTAAAAAAATTCAAAAATAAAAAAATTATCTTTAACGAAAATCAACTCATAACAATTTCGGTTAGTTTTGAAATATTTTTGCACACATGCCTGAAAACTAGAAATTGGACGAAGGCAGTGGTGCAAAGAGGCGGCGGGCAAGAGAAAGGCGACGGATGAGAGAAAGAGCGGTGGATGGAAGATGAAGCGGCGGATTCGACCGATGGTTCTAAGGTCCCTCGCGTGAACCGAATAGAAGAAGTTCATGCTTCCAAAGATGCGGCGGATCTTATGAAGGGACGGAGGTAGTGGAGAACCACAGTTGTGACTCCGGAAGAAGAGGCGGCGAATATAATAGTTGAAGAAGAGAGAACCTTGATGATGAAGAAGTGGAATGGTGATTTGAATGAAATTTTTATGAATATCAAATGGCATTATACACTTCGTAATAAAAATGCTGACTTCACCGTAGCTCGCCAATTTAATTTTAGAAATTCAATATCCTACGGTATTAAGAAAAACATTCATGTTGTTAATTAAAATTTCAGTTTTTTAAATAATATATTCATACATACATATTTAGATAAATTGTTATTGACCAACTCCTAACAAACCTACTCTTTAACTTTAAGGTTATTTGCTAAGTTTTAGAGTTAAATTCATGTGATTTGTAGAAAGAAATAGATGAGGGGTACAAAAATCTGTTTTTGAGATAAACGTGAGTTTACAAAAAATGGTACATAAGCTTTTGCTCTCGAGTCAAACATCAAAAATTTTATTTATTCGCACAGCTGAACTTCACATGTCAATTACAACGAAGCGCAACTTAATAATTGATGACGTTTCAAAAAAAAAAACATGTCAATCAGTTTATTTGATAAGAATTGTACAGTGATCCACACCTTGGTCATGGCTTCAGGCTCTTCCATGGCTAACAGCACTGAGCAACAGATTTGCCCTCTTAACTGTGATCCTTCATGCCACCATTGCATTGGTATTAAATGCTCCAGGAGACTTGCCCAACCCTTAAAGACAAATTCGTCCATAAAGTAAATAATTTCTAAACAATAGCAGTAAAATCGTACTATCAAAATTCACAACTTACAGTTAAGCCAGGAATACAATGAAATCAAAACAAGCAAGCCCGGCACAACTTTTTCTTGAGTTGGGAACATGTAATCGCAGCAATACACAGCATGAATCTCGAGACCAGCAATTTTTCAAGGCAATAATTGTAATTGAAACTTCTCATGCTTTCATCCAGGCTAAACCACAAAACATGCTCCTAAATTTTGCAAAACCATAATCTTGAAACAAACAGAAAATCCCCAGTAAGGCAGTAACTATGAAATATTAAAAAGCAAGTTTGACCAAATCCACAGTTGGACAAGAGTTGATACTAACAATTTGGCCCTCTTACTATTCAGATTCTAAAAACCTAAACGACTAGCCTGCAGTTCCACGCCATTCACATGATGGTTGTAGAAGCTAACCAACTCGCGCCTCCAGTCTGATGAAGCATTGCATCAATTTCATCTCCATCCTCCATCTCAAGCTGGAAAAAAATAAGAGAATATTAACTAAACTGTATGTTGCTGGAATGATAGCATAGATACATTCTACACAGGGATAGAGTACCAACCTCATCAGGGGTTTGCTCTGCTCTCAGGCGCCGACCATCAAACAGAAATGCAATTGAATTGAAATCCACAGAATTTCGGTCACAATAAGCATTCATCAGTTTCTTCAGCTGAGTGCTTCTCTTGATCCTGAAGAAGACTTCATTGCCATCCTACAAATGGAATCAAATTAAACCTGGTTAAGCAGTAATTAAGGATTGGAGGTGCAAATGTGTTTCCTGCCACATATCACTAAGAAAATAATAGATATCTACGACTGACTAGTGCAATCTTTTAATTTGTTCCCAGAGAAAAAATCACAATACTCCATGACACATAAGCCAGATTGTCTACGTTAAGTAACAGGATACTTCAAAATCCAAAACTAGGACTCTTTGGTGAAGTTCTATAGCAGGAATGTGATGGTAACATGACGCTCATTCATAAGTCATAACCAGGCTATGACAAGCAAATATACTGGGTGGAAAGATAGACTTAGAACTGGAAAGTAAATAAAAAAATACCCATCACTCAGTGGGTAACATATGACTATATGAGAAACTGAAATTAGTTATCCTTGAAAAATAATGCAAGGCAAATGAAAACTTAGCTTCCATTCGAACTGATGTGGCAATCATTTAATAAGTTGGAATTCCACATCCTTATATCCCAAGGATAGAAATATTATATTGTATGACCTTATAAGTTTATGGTAGTTCAAAAGTTTCTATAAACAATTCCCCTAGTATCAGAGAAGCTGAATAGTATAGCACAACTCAACTCTGCATGGGCACCGCAGAAACCACACTTTTTCTCAATCATGGATGAAAGTTCCCTGAATCTCAATTACATAACTAAAATATTTCCACTTTACGAGTCTTAAACGATTCATTTGCTTCGAGTCTAGGTAAAACAGTATACCATATTTCCAACGAATAAGCGAAACTAAATTTGACAACAAAGAATATTAATGGTCATGATTCTGGTTAACAACACACTATAGTCCCAAAGCAGAACAAAGCCATAATCAAACAGCACTTGTTCAGACATCAATTCAAACAGCTAAGCATAGTATCAGTCTCAGTCTCTCAGCAATTACATATACATAGTTATTTCATCAACAATTGTACAAGTACAAACCTAATATTCAAACAATCAGTAGTATAATAGTAACAAAACTAGTCATTAATACAAAAGCCCGAAAGCGAATTGAACAATCTAGCAAAACCTAATGATATGAAAGCCCTAACATAGAGAAAAGAGTGAGAACCTGTCCTTTGACTTTGAGATTAATGTGACCGCCAGTATCTCCGGCAGGTTTCTTATCCTCTTCGACACCACCAGCTGAGCCTGACATTTCGATTTCAACACAGAGAGGCAGAGAGATCAGACCTTTTTTTTGTGCTAGAATTGTTTTTCAGATAGGCGACTTAATAGACTGTTCTGAGGAAATGTTATGGTGGAGAATGGACGGTTGAGATGACTCTGTTTCAGATCCACGGATGAGAGTGGCTTGGAGAATTGATACGATGCTGACATTGGAATTGGTATTTTATAATAATATAGAAAAACTTAGCGTAATTTCCAAGCTATGTATCACGGGGACCTCGTATTTTTGTGAATTTGTGTAACTGCCTAATTTTCATAAATTTTCTTCCTTTTTTCCCTTCTTTTTTCGAATTTTGAATAAAGTTCAAATTTTGGGTGAATTGTCTAACCCAATTCTTTGTGAGCGTATGTTTAGGTCACTTGATATTTGTATTTTGTGAATTTGTCTGCCTACCTGATGAGCGTGCTTGGTTGATTTACAAGAACGATAAACTCAAGACTTGCCAATTCAAAAGTACATTGGAAATTGACTCAAGACTTTTTAATTCAGCAGAATACCGAGAATTGATGGATCAAGATTCGTTGATTCATAAGAATACCGAAAATTGACATACTTGAAGGAACACCTCAATTTTTTATATAAACTCAAAACTGCTATTACAAAATAATGAAGAAGTATTTAAATAGCTAGTAAACTCTAACCTTAGTTGCTACCAAAATAATTAAATAACAAAAAGATCCTAATAAATAAAAAAATATAACTTTGAACCCTGACAATCTAATTCTATTTAAACGATATTCATTCCACATTACTACTCAATTTTCTTATCTTCATTCCCTATCTTTACTCCTTTTTTTCCAATTTTAAATAGGTTTAAATTTTAGGTGAATTGTATAAGATTCCAATTCTTATTTATCCTTTTCTATTTTGAGGTCAGTTTCGTTCCGGCCTGAACAAAGGTCCCCAATTACTAGATAATTGATAAGTAACATTTAATTCAATCTGATCATTCATTTTATTTTGAAATCTTTTCTATGAGGGAGGGTTGATTACAATTTCTTTTAATAATTGAAAACCTCCATAACCTAATGTTGACTATAACATTCTAAAGAAAAACAAATTGACTATAATACATGAAGTGCACTCTCAAACTAAAAGGTTTGGATACGTCTAAAAAAGGCCTGAGTGTTTGATAAATGTTCAGGCCCGTTTGATGCGTTTCAAATTCGCCACATCAATTTTGATCGGACGAACAAGATTGCATTTGCATGATTGGTCGTTGTATTTCAATTAGTGTGTTAGACTAATACAATACTCCTTCAGAGCCTAGCCCGTGAACACAAAATAACTGGACCAATCCATCAAGTCAAAGTCAGCTTGTCTAAGATACCATATGTTGTAGAATCCATATCACCATGTGAGGTGCTCCGGGTAACCTAGTGACTAACAAGCCGTCCAATTGAATTGTCGATTCAAATACAATTGCTTGAAGAGTTGGATCAATCGTTAACTTAAGGAAATGCAAACATGAAATTTCTGGACTGAGTCACGAGAACTTCGATATGAGGGAGAATTCGTTTTCCAACATCATCGCACATCTCCATTTACATCCTACGTTAAAGAATATGTGATGGGAACTTAGACACAAAGGAGAATTCGTATTTCAACGACATCCCACATCTTTAACTATATCCCCATAAATAAGGATCCGTTTGACAATGCGACAACTTTCTCTAAAATAGAGGAGAAGAGAAACTTCATAATTCCTAACTTTTATGATATTTATGATCAACTACGACTTTTCAAACCCTAACTACTATAATTGTGTATGTCACCTGATAAGTCATTACGAACATCATCTTCTCCCCAATCCCCATCTAAAGGATGAAACCATAATTTTCACCTCAGCCGCATTAAGCAGCACTACATCAGTGTTCCGTTTGAATTTTCTGATTTAGACACGAATGGTAACAAAATACGTATGAAATAATTTATATTTGTACAATGAACACCATATCGATATTACATATAAATTAACTCATGAACAATCATACTGACTCACATATGATTCAATTATTATTACATACTCCCTCCGTCTCGAATTAAATGTCCCACGGGGCCAGACATACGTTTTTATGCAAGTAATTAAGTTATTGATGTTTGTTGGAAGTGAAATAGTGAAGATAAAAGTTGGGGATCCAAACATGTTTTAATGCAACTATTGAGTTTATTTATTATAAAAATTATTAAATATGTAAATGAGACAACGAATTTAAGGCTATACAAAATGAAATACGAAACATTCAATTCGGGATGGATGAATTATATAGGGAAAAAGTTGAAAGTAATTTTAAAGAGAGCTCTTCCAAGTTCCAACAATCCAACCGGTGGTCCAAGACAGATAAACCATGGTGGTTTACTTGCAATTAACCCGTTCCATAATCGAAGGGTAAAACTCTGCCAACCAAGTGACGAAGGAAATTCACAAAAGACTCCGATAGAAAACGAACGAACGGGAAAAGAACAGAAGAAGAAAATGAATTCCCTTGCCACTCGATCCCTCAAATCCAAATCATCATCCCTCTTCCGATTCACCCAATTTTTCTCCTCCACCGCTTCGCCCCCACCATCTTCTCCTCCCACCTACCCCAAGACCCTCGAAGGTCTGCGCCGCCGCCTCGCCGACGAGACCCCGACGCTAACCGAATTCACGAAGCTTCAATCCGACGAGAGCTACTCGGTCGAGGTCGGAACGAGGAAGAAGCCGTTGCCGAAGCCTAAATGGATGAAGGAAGCGATCCCTGGAGGAGAGAAGTATACTCAGATCAAGAAGAAGCTGAGGGAATTGAAATTGCATACTGTTTGCGAAGAGGCTAAGTGCCCTAATTTGGGTGAGTGTTGGTCTGGTGGTGAAACTGGGACTGCTACTGCTACTATTATGATTCTCGGTGATACTTGTACTCGAGGTTGCAGGTTGATTTTCTTTCTGATTCATTTTTTATTGTTTACTTACCAGCATTTTCTGATTAAATTGTTGGAGTACATTGTTCAGTTATTGCTCTACTAGTAGCATTTTAGATGCTTAAGTATTCGCGAAATTCATTATCTGTTCTGGACGTATAAGTAGTTTTAGTATTTCAGATGCTTAAATGATGGTATTGAATGTTTTGAATTACTATTAGTTAGTTGTATTCAGAGAAAATGAACAGTTTTGAGCTCTTTTACTTATATGTTTGGAAGGCTTTGGTGAGTTTTGGATTCAGCCCAGTTTCGTTGTTATGTGTGTAAGGAGGCATCAAGCATGACTGTGAGAGATAATAAATAATTTTAGCTTCGGTAGTTTCAATGTAGGAAGATCATATTTTGTTTGACTTGTGGAACAGTTTGCAACCTACACTTGTGTTATGAATCATTGATCACCAGCTCTCTTTATGTTTGGAAACTAGAGATTGAGTCTGAGCTGTATTCGTGTTTTTTTTTTATACGAAGAGCAGAGGTACAGAGATGTAATATGTATACAATACACAATGAATACATGGATACAGCTGCAATCATAGAAAAGTGAAAATCTGGTGACATTTAAATGCAATTCCAGGCAATAATGTTAGAGGGATTGTGAGTGTCTGAGTTGTAATAGAGCTAATGATTTTTTATTTATTTTTAAAGTTGTAGCTTGGAGTTTTATTGAACTAGTTTACCTTTTACTTTTATTTATGTGTTTATTTATTGATATCTTACAGATTTTGCAATGTAAAGACATCACGTACCCCACCTCCGCCTGATCCAAATGAGCCTTCAAATGTGGCTGAGGCTATAGCTTCTTGGGGCTTGGAGTATGTAGTGATTACAAGCGTTGATCGTGATGATTTGCCTGATCAGGGAAGTGGTCATTTTGCAGAGACAGTGCAGAAATTGAAGATATTGAGGCCAACAATTCTTATTGAAGCTTTGGGTAATATACTAAGTTGTTTTTTCCAACTTTTTTTGTAATTCGTTTGTTTTACAAGTTCTTCGTTTGAGAGTTTGGACTAAAAACATAGTGAACCCAGTGGTCCACGTGGACTTGGGGTGTGAGAGCCATCTGACTCATCCTAAGGAATTACTATAATCTTGGACACAAATCTTAAATGCTCCAGAAGTTGAGAAATTTCATAGCCTGGTTATGTTTTTGCACTGAAAGTCCTATATGGTTTCAAACAACTCAAAGTTCTATTTTTTCTGGTAGAGAACAATAATTTTCTGTTTCCAGTACATGTTATTGTTTCACTTTATTACCTTTTACATGAATAAAACAGCTCATGCTATTCTCTGCAATGTGAAATGCAGTGCCTGATTTCCGAGGAGACTCTGGCTGTGTAGAGAAAGTTGCAAAATCTGGATTGGATGTTCTTGCTCATAATATTGAAACCGTTGAGGAGCTCCAAAGTTCAGTACGTGATCATCGTGCTAACTTCAAGCAATCTCTGGATGTATTAAAGATGGCAAAAGAGTTTGCACCAGCAGGCACACTCACAAAGACATCCATAATGTTGGGATGTGGAGAAACACCTGAGCAAATTGTAAAAACAATGGAGAAAGTAAGGGAAGCTGGTGTTGATGTCATGACATTTGGTCAGTACATGAGGCCATCAAAACGTCACATGCCGGTGTCTGAATATATAACTCCAGAGGCATTTGACCAGTATAGAGTTCTTGGTACAGAAATGGTTAGTTACGACTCATCTCTCTCTATTTTCTTTCGACATACACACTTTCCAGTTCCACAGCTTTTATTGTGTTTCTTAGTACGCCAAGGATCTGACGGTATTTATTTATTCTTGTGGTATATACACGTAGGCTAGTTCTAACCCTGTAAATTCCACCTTTTCTTCTAAAAGGACTGGACTTCTGATTCTTAGATTGCATATTTCTGTACAAATCGTGAGCTTGGTTTTACATTTAATTGAATAGAGTAAGACAAACTGCTCCATATCTGGCTCTACCAGAAGATTGTCTTAGCTATTGTACTTGTAGTTTTCTCACTTGCACGACACTTTTCAGTTTATTTGTATATTTATCCCCAAATACAGCAATCTCCTTTGTGACATTCTGAATGTTGAGAAATAATAGATGGTTGCTCTGGACTTTCCATAATAATGTTCATCTGTCTTTTTATTAGGGCATGTGAAACTGTGAATGATAACAAAGTCTGAAAAGTTGTCAATAAACTCATAACTACCCAAATTATACTTTTCTCACTCCATCCCATGTATATCACATGGCATGTATCAGCATGCACAATAATGTGCACGTAGCATGTTATAACCTTCGAGGAGTCAGGCGGTTTTGTTTGTCCATGAGTCTGGTTTTCGTGTATGAATGGCAGTCTGTGAGATAGTAATGGTACTACATGAGATATAATATCAACAGTTGGATGAACATCATAACGTTTTTTGCGAAACATATCCTATTAGTTTAAGCGCGTTGATAGAAGACTGATTCTTGTTGGATATGTTGCAGGGATTCCGATACGTTGCATCTGGGCCCATGGTTAGATCGTCATACAAAGCTGGTGAATTCTATATCAAATCAATGATAGAATCGGATCGTGCAGCAGTTCCTTCATAAATTTAGTTTTTCTGGTGATTCATAGTCTCCATCATCCCGCACACTTATATTTAACTGTTGAGTTCAAGATTATTGACAAGGTTTCTTCCTTTCCGTTTGTTGGTGCACTTTTAGAAGCCCTTCCCTCGGGATTCATACCCTGCTTGACATCCCAATCCTTGAGGTTTGGCTTTGTATAAGTTAACATTGGTCTCTGAATCGATGTAATAGTGTACATGCATTCACTCTGTAAATTTATATTCTTTTGGTCATTCAATCTACTACTATCCTTGCAACAGCACACATGATGTAATAAAAGAAAAAGAACGAATAATCCTGCTTTTATACATCACAGTATCTTTTTCTCGCTTCTTGTTTTTGTCATGTACTTGTCCAATATCCGAATGCGTTCTCATCAGGTGACCGACCTGTTACGATACTATACGGTGTAGAAGTTTGTGATAATGTGTCTCATCTTTTTCTCTGATTGAAACTTGATCTTAGTTGAGCAATTCACAGCTCATCAAAGTGAATTATTATCCTTCCTGTTCCTGCCCAATAATATGATGAAATGACAATTCATGGATGGGGTTTGGTGTTCTTGTATAATTTGGAAGAATGGTGGCCTTGTCGAGAACATGCAATTTGGGGAAGATGATAACAATACATGCATACATTTCACTTTCCCGTTTCCCAACTGTCACAACACTACTTTTGAGATGCAGTCATATTCAACTTTCTCTTTTCTTTGTTTTTATTCTTGTTTTTTCGATTTGGCATAGAACAAAGCACATTCTGCTGTTTCTCATTTTTCAGCTAGTAGTTTGGTCAGTAGTCAGCTCACTCTTTTACTTGTTCACCCTCATGCCTGTTTCCCTTTGCTAGTAAGCAAAATATTCCATTCCCCTGTTGCAGAAAAACCAAACAACATACTAATACCCTCATTATTCTATCTTCCGGTTGATCATATATATTCAAATGGGTTGCTGCCTGAGCACTCATCCACAAGCATCAGCAAGACTGCCAGTCGAAGAAGAGACGGTGAAAGAAGTACTCCATGAGACACCGATTAGTTTGCCGAAAGTGGCAATCACAAATGAAACAGAGACAGAAAAGCCGCCACTGGATAATCAAGAGTTAAAAAAGGTTTCTGGTGCTGGTGCTGCTAGTGTTGAGCTGAGGGTTAAGGAGATTAAGAATGCCAGTCCGGAAAAGCCTAGTAAAAAAGTTGAGGAAGTCTCGGAAATGTCTTGTTTCATCGAAAGCTTGTCCAATGTGACTGGGAAAAATGAAGGCGGGGATGGTAGCGAAGTAGCACAGAGGCTGCCTTCTGCCAGGAAAAGGGACATGCATCAGCAGTCAGTGAGGAGAAAAGCTCCTCCGAGTAGGGTGACGCCACGTTCGCCAGAGAAGAAAGCTTTGGCAACGAGGACTATTGAGGCAGCAAAGGAGGACAACGGGAAGGCGAGGGACACCGCTAAGGAGGTTCAGAACGATGCTGAAACCCGAAATGTGAGTGAGAATGGCGACGGAAAGGATGTCCATGGCAGAATAGCAGAGGAGGATCTGGAACATGAAACGCTTGAGAACCCGGTCGTTTCTTTCGAGTGCTTTATTTTTCTCTGAAACCAAACAAAATAGAACCCTCCTGTTCTTTATGTTAATTCTTGTTTCCTAGTAAATTTTCTTAGTTTTTAAAACCTATTGTATATGGAGAACTGTACTATATATGTAATTAATGTGTTATCATCTTCATAAAGAAAAAAAAAAATGTGTGTTTACATCTCCAGTCCAGAGCAGAACCAGAGCTACTAAAGGATGTAAAATTTACAGTATCAGCAAATATTCATTGCTTGTATGTGCCTGCAGAAACAGTTCAACATACACCGCTATCCACAACCTCTCCGACTCGCATCAAACTCGATCATTCAATCTTAAAGGACAAATTCTATAGCCCTAACAGCCAAGATTGTTGCAGTGAGGTAATTAGAAGACTTCTACATAGAAGTGGCCAGGCCTATATCGAAATATAGCTTGTCATCTGTCATGTCATCTAATCAAAACTTATGTTTACATCTCCAATCCAGTGCAGAACCAGAGCTACTAAAGGCTGTAAAACTTACAGTCAGCTCACAGTATCAGCAAATGTTGAGCAAACTCATTGCATTAACAGCAAAATGATCATACTTGTATGTGCCTACAGAAACAGCTCATCATACATCGCAACGCCTAACCACTACCTCTCGGAATAGCATCAAACTCGATAATTCAATCTTAATGGACTAAAACTATAGCCCTAACAGCCAAGATAGTTGCAGTGAGGTAATTACAAGACTTCTTACATAGAAGAGGCCAGGCCTATATCGAAATATAGCGTGTCATGTCATCTAACCAAAGCCTATGTTTTCGATTACAACATAGTTCCATAATCTAGTTTTGCATCTACAACCAGAAGAACTTGCAATTGGAGAAACAGAACATAATTAAGCAAGGATTCTATCTTATGATATACTTGAAAACATATATGGAAGGAGGCCAAATGGTATTGATAAAAGAGTTCAAATACCTTAGAGATTTGGACATCCCATCTCTTTGTATTAATTGAGATTTGTTACTGGACAAAAGCATTGGAATCTACTTTTTCTGTTTGTCTATAGGTGTATAGTCAGGCACGAAGCAATCAACTATCATTATCTATGGAAACAGAGAAATCCAACAAGAAACTATAACATACGGTATTATATTGAGAACCTGGCTTAGACAAGTTGAAATCACTTGTGAGTTGTGAGAACACTTCAACATTAATGTTGCAATAATCACGTAATGAGATGGCTCAGTTCGAACAGAGACGACAGCACCGATACAAAACATACTAATGCGTATAAATCATAAATAAATGCACAAAAATTCTCATTCCATTCATCTTTATGAACTTGTTATGCTTATATGCATAACAGAACAAAAGAATGCTCACATTGAAATAATGTCTTCAATGTGCATCTAGAAATTTGCCAAGTACCTATACATGGTATACTGTATGCCTCAATGTGCTGTTAGTACTGTTTGATGCATAAACATGAAATATGTTGGTATATGTCCGTTCGATCACATTTCGCCTCTAACATCTTTCGTAGAAGAGCATATGAGGCATGCAGCTCAAAACTTCCTCCAGATCAACATATTGATCATTAGCATGATACCACTTGCAACGCCCACTCCGTGTAGTACCTCTCACGTAAGCAAAAGCATGAGTAAACGTAGAATACTCTACTAACCCGACCAATAGATATTTATATGTGTCATCTCTATCAATAGTGTCGGGATCCATAAATGAGAGAGTATTCGATCAGTAGGTTAATAACTCTTTAGGACAATGCGTTATCTCGCACAACTTGTACTATATTTTCAATTTAATTTTGTTTGCATCATCCAATTTTTTCAACATCTTTGTGTGTAAATTATATAATTCTTTATCTATTTGTAAATTGTGTATTGTTTTATACTAATAGTACGGTTGAACTTTTTTTTATGTAGGACTCTCAAACTTTTCAAACTTAGAACTTCTTATACGCCTAGAACTCCACCTAGCATAAGGAAACTAGATATATTAGATGAAGTTCCCCATGGAGTTCGATTCCATGGATGACGAACTCCCTACAAGCTCACACATGTGGTTCGTCTTTGTCAGGAGCGGAGTCAGGATTATAAATTACCTAGAGTGCGACTTGACACATATATTATTATAAAAAATGGACATAGGAGTATCGTAGATGCTCGATCGATTTTGCTGTGATATTTATTTGTCTACTTAAAATTGAAGAACCGAAATAATTGGGGGAGAAAATAATGGACCAAGTTTAATTAATTAGCACAAATCACTTAAATCGGGTAGTGCAAATTGCAAGAATTTAAAATTGTTGGTACTATAATATGTAACAAACAAAAATATGGGTAGGGCATGCCCGACCTTCATGCTTAATAGATCGGCCCCTGGTCTTCGTCCATGGAAGCTCCGTCCGAAACTGGCTTTATCACGAATTTGTGACCCGATCAGAGTCGCTTGCTTTACTTTCATAGGTGGAAGCTCTTGATTAGATCCGTTCGTCTCCTCCATGGCGGGCTGGAAGTTGGCTGGAGCTCTGGTCAAATATGTTTTATTTTGAAATTTCTCTATTTAAAGATGGAGGGTTTCTGTGAATTTTTGAGTATTATTAAGTTGATTTTTGATTGGTTTAGACATATTTTGTGAAGTTTAAAATTTAAATGAATGTGTAAATAATTTAAGTTTATTATATTTTTTAATATTATGTGATATAATACAATCTTATTATGCAACATTGTTCACTTATATAAACGCATTGTTAGAGATCAAGTATAGAATCATGGTATTTCCATATTAAATGCCTAACTAAGTCTTTCACCTTCTTAAAAAAAAAAAACACTATGTATTTTACTTTCCAATTACCAAATTTAAGGGGTTCGATCTAGATTTACGAAAGACCCATTATATGTTTATTAGATTTAGACTTTATTTAACAAAATTAGCTAAGATAATAAAACGCAACTCAGTTGGTAATACGCTTCACCTCCAACTAATAGGTTAGGGTTCAAGTCACCCTTTAATCGTTTAAAATAAAATAGCTGAAAAGGTAGTTGATAGCTTGTCATGTAGCTTTTTTCTTTTCAATAACTTAACTTGATTAGCTTTTCAAACCAGCTAGTTAAGAAAAACTAGTTGAAAAGGTAGTTGATAGCTTGTCATGTAGCTTTTTTTTTCAATAAGTTAACTTGATTAGCTTTTCAAACCAGCTAGTTTGTTTAAAAAGTTACGCGTTCACATAACTAGTTTTTTATAAAAAAAAATTCAATGAACTGAAAAGCTAGTGGTAAACAGAGCCTTAATAATTTATGTTATATAAGTCTTCGTGTAAGCTTGGGAATGGTTGGTTAATAACGATAACCATAACCACTATTCTAATTTAAGTTATAACCATAATCGTAACCAGTTAATAATAGCCGTAACCATAATCGTAACCGGAAAATTTACTATAGATTTAGGTTATTGATCGGTTTCTTGAAAATTCTTTCTCACTCGCGAGGAAAAATCACAAAAAATATTTTAATTTTAATTTTAATTTTAATTTCAATTTTCTTGTCGAGTACCCCCGGGGAAGGGGGGGGGGTGTGGGTGGAGTGGGGTACCCTACTCCCTACCCGACAAAAATAAAATTAACAAAAATATAATTTTCTTACGTTTCGACGAAATTTTAATTTTTTTTGTCGAGTACCCCGGGGGAGGGGGTGTGGGTAGGGTGGGGCCCCCTACTCGACAAAAAAAAAGTTAACGAAAATATAATTTTCTTGCATTTTCACGAATTTTTTTTCGTCAGGTACCGGGGTACCTTACCCCTACCCGACAAAAAAAAGTTAACAAAAATATAATTTATCTTGCGTTTCACGAAATTTTAATTTTCTTTATCGGTTGGTTATGATTGTAATTAGTCCTTGCAGTAAGTGAATTTTACCTAATTCAAATACTAAATTAAAATATGAATTAGATTTGGATTCAACCGTTACAAAATAAACCCAAACCAAAATTCTATGGCCAGGTTACGCTAAAAGAGTCCAACCGTCTAAACCAAAAGCGAAGCCCGTTTGTAGTCTGTTCCCAAATCCCGTCTTCACTTCACTTCGACTGTTCTTCACTTCTTACCGTCTTCTTCATCTCGTCTCCGTGAAGTCTGAATTCGTCAATCCGATTGGTAAGTGTTCGAAATTTTGAAACCTCGATTCCTTTCCCCTTGTCGCCGTCCTAACGCCAGTGACTTAGTAGTATCGATTTCGGATTCAAGCAAGGGATTTTTCTCGTCGACTGCGGTTCCAATTAATCTTCTTGAGCTTCCGGTGAGTCTCTCCTCTTTCAATTCGATTTCTAATCGATTTCTGGGTTTGGGTAATTGATCTATCTTATGT
>JAYMSP010004855.1:0-15133 GCA_036897095.1 Plantago elongata
TGAACATGATTAATACAGAGGAAGAAGGAATGAGGGTGTTGTGTCTACAAATGAGTTTCATGCTTGCATTATATAGAGGATTTGCCGAGTCATTCATTAGTCATAGCTAAGTCACTTCAACATTGGATTCCCGACAAAACTTAATATAAATATAAGATGCCAGACAAAGTTAAGTGGCTAACAAGATTCCCGACAAATTTAAAGAGGCTGACAAGATGCTTCATGAGATGCCTGAAAAATTCAAATTCAAATTCAAAACCACACTGATTTTATTACAAACAAGTCACACTTCGGAATGTAAATTACAAACTAACCATACGACGGAAAGTAAAATACAAACAAACTGCGGAAGGTAAAAAAACAAACTCGACACACTACAGAAGCGATCCTTCGCCATTAGCCCGATCCAAACAGTTGTTTGCCAAGTGCATATAAGTGTGCTCTGGTCTCGTTTGGCAAGTTGTCGTAGTTTCCCACAAGTGTCAAGTACGTGTCCATCATCTCCTTTGCCTTACGCTCCTCCTTCTCACGAGCAAGCTGCAACTTTTGTTTTTCAACTTCAAGAAATTGGGGATAATTCTCAGTGAAGCCGGTTATTCCCTCGCCCAAGGCATCCATTGAAGAGTTACTGGAGGTGACATTCTTAACCAACTTCTTGGCCTTGTCACAACTAATGGGACGTTTGATACTTGCTGCACTTTCATAACCCCGATTTCGCTTACTTCCACTACTGCCACCTGCACCTGCTGATTCCATTGGTTGATCACCTACATCAACATCGTCACCCTCAAACCCATCCTCCCCAGTTGGTACCCACTTCTTCATGATTTCCTCCAAGTTCATCTTGAGTTTCGACTATGGGTATGCTTAGGCATCCCACTATTTGAACGTCATTAATGAGTTGTGGTGCTTTGATTTCTCCCTGTATAGTTCTTGGGCAGTGTCTCGCACATCGGACTCACTGTAGTCACTCCGATTGCCGAGCATGACAGTAGCACCTCCACACAAATTATCCAATGATTTATGTCATCTCTTAGCCACCCCCATCTTCAACGAAGCGAATCATGAGAACGGTATTTATCCTGGTCATCATTCCTACCCTCTTGATATCCTCATACTTCTCCACAACAAGACGAAACAATTTACAATAATTCTGATCCGTTCTAACAATAGCATTTTGACTAATCTCCATGTAGTCTGAGATGAGCCCAAAATCCTCACTCTCGTTGTATGGGTTGTTCCGTCCGGTTGTTGTATTGGTTGTCGCTCCTCCGGTGGCTTTGGCTTTCCCACGCCTCTGGATTGGTTGTTTTTCCGGCTGTGTCTCCATCACGACCTCCTCTTCCGGTGTTTGTGAAAATATTGGTGTTTGGGAGGATGGAGATTGGTAATTTTGAGTGTAGGGATCTTGGAATAAAGATCGAATGACACTCGTTTGGGGACTCGGTTGGGGTGGGAAAATCGTGTTTTCGAAGTGAGCTTGCATGTATTGATGGTATTTTTGGGGTTTGTTTTCTTTCAACCACTGAAAATACTCCTCTTCCATCTCACCGGAAAATTCGCCGGAAAATGAAAGTGGAAAGGGTGTTTTGAGATAAGAGAGTTTTTTAAGTTTAATTAAGAGAGAAAGAGGAGTTGGAGATTGGATGAAGTAAAAAATATCAAGATTGGTCTCATTTTATAGATCTTGAAAAAACATAGCCGTTGGTGATTTTTTTTTATTTTTTTATTTCATATTTTCGGAGATATTACCTTTTTAAAACAGATATAATTCGAATTTCAAAAAAAAAAATTTTAAAAATGAAAATGTTGCTGCCACAGCACGGCGTGGGACGCACACGCACGTGCGTGCCGCGTCCGATGGGGGCGTCACGGCGCCCCATTAGGGCTAGTCTAAGGGAGACAGGGGGAGAAAGGGAGAGAGAGGAGATATCTAATCTAAAGAGGCTGCCTGCCTACATACCTATTACCTAGCCTACCTACTTTACTAGCCCTAATAGCAATAGGGACGGTTTTTTATTTTTCATTTTTTCTTCTTCTTTCTTGCTTTTTATAAATTCTCTTCTTCTATTTATGATTACTGTAAATATTTCCTAAGTTACCTTCATTCTCTTGTTGAGTAAAGACCTCTTAACTTCCCCTAGAGATCTTGCACAAACCACAAAAAGAAAGTATAAGCAGTCTAAGGAAGGTAGAACTTACCACTCGACTTTCTAGAAGACGCGTAATTGGATCAATTTAGAAGCTCTAGGTAATCCCTTCTGGTCAACTATAATCGGACTTATTCCTAATATCAGTGATAATATATCCATGACTTTTAGTCAACTAAGGAAAATTGACAGTTTGATATTATTTAAATGAGAAAAAAGATAATAAATGACGAATAAATATTTATGGTAGGTTTATAGAGGGGAGAAAGACACCATTGGTCCTCAAGTTTAAGAGTAATGACGCACACACCATCGTATTTGGACACCATGTGAGAATTGGTCCTATTTGTTATTTTAAGGACAATTTGACAATCTAAATCAAAGTCAACCATTGACTGCCTATGTAGCACGTGGTCAACCGGTCAACAGTTCCACATCATTCTGATAATAAAAAAAATTAAAATTAATTCAAAAATTCAGAAAATAAAATAAAATGCTATAAATTCAATTGAATATAAAAAAATAAAAAAATAAAAAAGTATAGTTGTTCACTTTTATCGTACACCTAAACTAATCATTTGATCATCTTTTCAATTTTGCAAACTCACTTTCTTCCACTTCAAAATAATAATTTTAATAGTAGAAACTAAAATAATATGCCATTGGCATGATAAAAAGTAAACTAAAATTGTAAAATCATTCACAATTAACAGAGTAGTCTGAAATAAAATTCAACAAAGTTCATCTATATCAAAACAATTGATTTCAAATCAAACACATCTGTCTAAAGTCTAATTCCCACCAGTCTTCTTATAAACATAGGTAAGGCGATACTTACCACAATAATGGCGATCAAAATGATTCGCCATGAAAGTCACCGCACTACTCTCGACATTCAGGTACTCCTTCCTCAACCCCTGCATCTTTCCAGAGTCATCCACCTTGTATAACTGCGGAATCGCGAGCTTCACCTTCTTCTTCTTATGCTTGATTTTCTTCGATCAGCTTCGTGTAGGCCTTCTTCTTCCTCTTCTTCGTGGCCATCCTCGAGCTGCTTTCCGGCGAGATGAGACGTTGTTGGTCCGGTGGGATGCCTTCCTTGTCCTGGATCTTGACCTTCACATTGTCGATTGTGTCTGAGGATTCAACCTCGAGGGAGATGGTTTAGCCCGTCATGGTCTTCACGAAGATCTGCATCGCGGCTGTTGTAGAAGCTAGGGTTTCGATTGGGGGAAGTAAGAAATATTGATGTTGTTTTGTTCTGTAATTCTGCGTGGTGTTTTTAGTTTAATTAGGTGTTTGATTTGAATTTTATTGTGTTATGTGTATTTGAATTTTATATAATTAAAATTATACTTTCATTTTTTTTAATTTTAATTTTGATTTTTAATGTCAAATATATGACTAGGCAAGTGTGTTGGCGACGATTTCGTGAATTTTGATGACTTATGGCGAATTTGATGGGTTGACTCAAATGCCACATAAGCAAACTTGGTACATATTGTCAAATTGTCCTTAAAATGCCATGACGGAATATCAAATAGGACCAATTCTCACAGGGTGTCCAAACGTGGTGTTGCATGCGCCATTGCCCTCAAACTTTAGGACCAATGGTGTCTTTCTCTCGTTGATAGAGTGGAAAGTTAAATATTATTTAAATATAAAAGTATAAAGAATGAATTAAAAAGAGATTGTAGTCTGGTAAAATTGTAAATATGAGTATATTGTGAGGGTATCAATATAATGGGGATTGTCAAAATGGAAAATGAGAATAATTAAGTGTGCAACATAAAAATGACAAAATGAAAATCATGGGACGAGGCGGAGGAAGAATATATCAACTTGTTGTCCAATCACAATAAAACATTGTCTTGTGTTGGACTATATTTTCGTTACTACTATTGTAGGTGTATACTTGACAAATATTCTATAGAAGTTTTTCAAATGAAAAATGTTAAAAGCCCTTACAAAAAGAGTAACCATTGGTTAGTGGCATAAGACCGACAATTAATTAAATAGTAAGATTTTTTTTCTTTTCATCTGAAAACTCATTAATTTCAGTTCAGATCCATACCATTGAGTTCAAATTTGATCAGTTCTCTTTTGCTTAGTTGTGTTTTATACAAATAAACTAAGTTATGTTATGTTCAGTGATGTTGAGAACATAACATAAGTCTACTATGATATTGTTTTCTAGTTAATTTACTTTATTACAGATCTATGCTATCAAGAAAATCATTGATATTCTCAACATTGATTATGATGCATATTGTAAAAGATTACATTTCGTTAACATATACCATTTGGTTAATAGCATCGATGATTTTATTAATAACATGTATCCTTCTTTCAATAAGTCATCCAGAAATCGTCTGTGAGAAGACTTTGTGTAGGATAACATGTTCAATAATACCCATATGTTCTATTAAAATACATATAATTTTTCTATATTAATCTTAAGCAATATGAATAAATATATAATGTTAATGTTATTACATGATAAAGCTGAAAAAAAGTGTGTGCGGAAGGCAATTGATTGAAGATGAGTTTGACCCGCTAGGGGGAGGGGGGCTGTTGAAGAACAATATGACTGTATGGGATTTCATGGATCAAGAACTCTCATGCGGACTATGAAATATGCTTAGTGAAATCGCATTCCAACTTTTGCAACAATCTGGAACAATTTGTTAGTAGGAAAAGTCTGAGCACCCAACTCAAGAGGAAACACAAATGTGGATGGAACAGAGTATGTGAGAAAGCGAAGAAGAATGCATAGAAGACTCAGGCAGGAGTGATTTCGAAGAAGGGTTTAACGATGGACTGAATGAACTATATATGGGACATAAAAGTAAGAAAAACAAAAGGAGTAATCATGCTGAGGAACTGGAAGATCGGATGGGAATGTTAGGATATTCTATAGACGAGCGACCGAAGATTGAATTATGTTGTGCACTAAAGTTCAAGGGACGAGTTAGCGATCATTCAACTACTACACCATTCAATAGTGGAGCTACTCGAAACTATGTTAATGGGACTTTTACTAAGCAACGTGGATTTTGTCAAGTACCACACCATGCAAAGTTTCATGTATAGCGGGCACCAAATGCCCACTTGGTATAGATTCAAGGATGTTTCATTGTAGATTCGAGGTTTAGCTTCTTTTTTTTGTTACCTTTATGGTTGTGGAAGGTTTGGAACAAGTTGACAAAGTGGTCTTGGAAATGCATTGTTTAAAGCGCTTCGCTTCGCCCAATTACCTTTTAATGGGTTGGGAAGGTACATTATGCCCGACTTTGGAGGGACTACATTCCAATTAAAGGGTGAAGGTTACATTGGAAATCTCGACGAAGCACGAGCTTGTTGAACCTTTGAAAATGACCATATGTGTTGGAGAGTGTTGTGGGTACCAATTGAATGAGGTAGAGGAAGAAGAGGGTTGGGTCCTTTGTAGAACAAATCACACTCAATTACATCAAGTGCGAGATAGGTTGGGCATAATCGCATTGCGGAACGTGTGCATGGTGACTTTTTAAAATTTTGAACATGTGATTCCCATAAAGCACCCACTTATAGTTTAACTCTCATAATATATGAATGTGTTTACCAAACCATCTGATAAATGAGTCACAAGGTAGCATGATTAATATATTAATGAAGTTTACACACACATTGTTTATCACTACATTAACCAAGTAGCTATGAACTCACATCATAACCACGAAAAACATTTTGAAAACAATTATATACATAATAAATTCAAGGCAACTCGCATCCTAAAGAATTAATTTTCTACTTCAAGTATATTATTAAATTCAAGGCTACTAGCAAGCACATTGAACATCATAATCATATACATCATGTAATAATCATACATATTACACGCGAAAGAAGTTGTAGTGTTGAAACACCTTCGTCTTTCTTTAAATTTCAATTGTTTACCACAAAGTATTTGTGGTGTTGGAATGTTATATTCAAAGTATATAAGAAATATATTAAGGTTATAAGGTGATTGTTTATTCTCTATAGAATGAGAAAATAAACTAACAATTCTATAGAGATTGAGTTAGAGGGATTAGCATCATTCTTCTAAACCAAATATGTTATTGATAATTGAGAGAAGAAAAAACCTCCGCCTTCTCCTAATGAGGATGTCAAACACAAGAGTAAGATGGACTTTGAGTCTTCTTTTTCCTAGTATATTCCTATTAGGTTACTTTGGTATGCAACCAAAGAAAAGACTAACTATAACTCCTTTGTGCTTCAAAAAGGATTACAATTCCAATTTGCATATTTAGTTACCGAAAATTAAATTCACCCTGAATGGTAATGTTGATACAGTAATATGTCCAATCCGTTATTTGAATGTCTCTCGATTGGATCCTAAGACATCACGGTATTACATGGTCAACGTCTCAAGGATCCGAGCATAGGATCATGAGCCAAAGGCCATCAGAGGTCAAACCAGACTAAAACATACAAGAATACCGTGCTACGGATATTCGGACCAAAGTTTATGTCCGAAAGGAAGCAAGTCCGGACCATCAGTGCATATGAGTCTATATCCGGACCTAAAGAGAACCAAGTAAAGTAGTTCATAACAAGTCAGTAGGAGAGGGCTCAACTAGCTCCGGATGTGAAGATCCAAATCGTCCCCCTCGGATGCTTCTCCTTACGGGAGGACAAGAATGCCCTCAAAAGTCCTACAAAATGACTAATCTAACCTTGAGGCCCAAATTGGAAGATGAATTATGACTATACTATGATCAATGGGCTTAATTAAGCCTTGTTGGTATCGAAATGCAACACTGTGTGAGTTACCTTTAATGGAGGAACTGAAGAACATTGTTATGAACTTAAACAAGGGATCAGCTGCTGGACCTGATGGATACACTGCCCTCTTCTACATCAATTGTTGGGACATAATCAAGAAGGATTTGTTGGATGCAATCCATGATTACTTCAAGGGAGCTCCCTTACCTGTAGGAATCACATCTACTAGTCTAGTTCTTATCCCAAAAGTTGATAACCCTAGCTCTTGTCACAATTCAGGCCAATTAGCTTGTGTAATTTTTCACACAAGATAATCACAAAGCTGCTTAGTGAAAGACTAGCTCCAGTTCTGCCACAAATCATATCTCCCAATCAAAGTGGTTTTCTACAGGGCAGGCTAATTCAAGACAACATCTTACTGACTCAAGAGTTGGTTCACTCTTTAGATATCAACACTCCACATGCTAACCTGGTGATGAAACTTGACATGATGAAGGCATATGACAAGTTTAATTGGACTTTTCTGGTGAAAAGTATGAAAGCTTTTGGCTTTTCTGATATTTGGTGTGACTTAATCCTCAGATCCATGAACAACTGCTTCTTCAGTGTGATTATCAATGGTGTATCCTCAGGTTTTATTCACTCTACTCATGGACTGAGACAAGGGGATCCTCTCTCCCCTGCACTTTTCATAATTGCTAGTGAATACCTGTCTAGAAGCTTAAATCAGCTCTACTCTTCACAACCTGAACTTTACTATGATAGCAAGAAAGGGGTAAAGATCAGCCATTTGGGATATGCAGATGACATTATTCTCTTCACCAAGGGGAGCCAACAAGGTCTGAGCTCAATCATGCAGCTACTCAAACATTATGAAAATACCTCAGGCCAAAGGCTGAATGTGCAAAAGAGCAGTTTGTATGTTGGGAAAGATGCCAGTGTTGAAATGATTGAAGAGCTATGTGATATGCCCATTAAACCCCTGCCTTTTCATTATCTGGGTGTACCCATAGCTAAAGGAAGAAAGCTCATATCCAACTTTGAATATCTGGTGGACAAAGTCAGATGCAAGCTTATAGGCTGGAACTTAAAATTTCTCTCTCAAGGGGGGAGATGGATCCTCATCAAAAGTGTTCTTTCATCTATGTCCATATTCCTACTGCAAGTATGCCATCCTCCATTCACTATCATTGAGCAAATTGACTCCATAATCTCAAAACTTTTCTGGGGAACAACTCAAGAACACAAAAGAATGCATTGGTCCAGATGGAAACTAGTCTGCAACCTACAATCTGAAGGTGGCTTAGGGATCAGATCAATCCAAGAAATGATGGAAGCCTTCTCATATAAGTTGTGGTTCAGGTTCAGGCAGCAGAACTCTTTATGGGCTACTTGTCTTCACCAAAAATACTGCCTCAGGATCTACCCTGGAGAAGCCAAAAGAAGATGCTCAAGCTCAATGGTTTGGAAAAGGATGGTGAAAATCAATCACAAAGCTCAAAAACTATGCTTTTGGACAGTGGGGAGAGGAACTTGCTATTTTTGGCATGATGAGTGGCTTGAGCTAGGTGCATTAAAAAAATTTGTGCCACCAGAGAGAGTAAACCTTGAACTGATTGAAGGTTTTGCTAATGAGGAAGGTTGGTTAGTGGAGAAGCTGCTTGAACATCTACCAACTCAGATTGTCAGTCATATTGTTATGTTGCCCATCAGCTTAAACAAACAACATTGTCAATATGGAAGCTCACCCCTGGTGGTAGCTTCTCTACCAAATCGGCGTGGGAAGTAACAAGAGAAAAGAAACCTATCACCAGAGTATCTACAAGCATCTGGGGTACAAGAATCTCAACCACTATCTCTATATTTTGGTGAAAAGCTCTCAATAATTGGCTACCAGTGGATGATGTTCTTCAAAAAAGAGGCATGATGCTTGCCTCACAAGTGTCAATACTGTCATGCTAAAGAGTCCATTATTCATGTTCTTCTGTACAATGAGGTAGCTCAGGAAGCATGGAGATGGTTCTCTAACATCTTTCAAGTGTCAATAGGCTGCCACCTCACTCTCCATGCTAGATACAAAAGTTGGTTGTTCTCTTCAGACTGTGTCAAGAAGAATCATATTAGAACAATGATTCCCATTTTAATAGCTTGGTTTCTGTGGAAAGCTAGAAATGAAGCCAAACATGAGGCAAAAAAGATCACGACTTATTCAATCATTTTCAAGATAATGAACCTCATTTACCTGTCACATAAGGCAAAGCCTTTCACAACAAAATTTTGGGAAGGTGACCTTACTATAGCAGAAAAATGGTCAATCCAATTCCTTCTGAAACCTAGACCCAAAATCAAGATCTTATACTGGCATAAGCCTCCCCTTTCATGGGTGAAAATCAACTCGGATGGCTCATTCACACCTATACAAAAAAAGGAGCATCTGGTGGAGTTATAAGGGATGAATCAGGGTTCATTATCTTAGGCTTTCAAGCTTTTCTCGGGCAAACCTCTATCATACTTGCAGAATTGATGGGAATCTGGCAAGGACTGAATATATGCAATGAGAGAAGCTATGGGAAGATCATAGTTGAGTCTAATTCTCAACATGCCTTGCAGCTCATCTTGAAACCACATCAAAAATGGAACTGGAAGCTGAGCACTATACTTCAAAAGATCAACCAGTTATGTCAGAACAAAGAGGTGAGATTTCAACACTTGTACAGAGAAGCCAATTCTGTAGCTGACTACATGGCTAAGGATGCACTTAAAAAGAAGAGATCACTGGTGTATGAGCCCGTTGAGTTACCCATCAGAGTTAGGCAATTGCCATATGGTGACAAAAATGGACTGGTATACCTTAGAAGAGCAAATGGGTAGCATGTTCACTAACTGGTTCAACCTGCAGTGGTGGAAGCTGAACCTGGTTGGCACCTTCTACAGGTTATGGTTTTCTTCCATCTCCCATGTTTTCAGGTATCCACTCTGCCTCAGACAAGTTATTTTCAATCTTTTGTGTAACATAGATGTGGAAAACATTATTCAAGGGAGCTGTTTTATTTTGTTTGCATTTGTTACAACTTGTAGAAAGCCTCTGATTATAAAAGCCAAAATCCTAGGCAAAAAAGGCAAATGGCATGAAAACAGATTATGGCCACTTAGTTCCTCCCAGCAAAAAAATCTGATCCAGTCTTCAGGGGTAAAAAACATGTTAGATGGATACTTGTGCAAAAAAAATAATAATACACAAGGCTGGGAGGTGTTTTTTGTTATTTTTCAACCATTCATTCCCTTGTCTGTGGGATTTCTCAGTTCTATGTCATAGTGTCTGCATTTGTTATCACATTTTCACACATTGGATCTTGCATTTGTACAGTCATGAATGCATTCTCCCCTCTATTTTCATTCTTCATGGTTGCAGTCAACCATCAATTCTCATCTTTTATGCACTTACTCATGGCTGCAACTATTCTCCAATTTCTACCCCTCACACTCAGGTCTGCAGTCATTCATCATTAACTCTTCACACTCATTCACACATGGATGTATCTACTCTCCATCTGTTTCCACTACTTACTCTACACACTCATGTTCTCACACTCATGTCTGCATTCACTTCATGGCTGCATTCTCCCTTCACTCTGCATACTGCACTGTTCTGCTGCATTTGGTTTGAATACTTGGAGTTGAGGAGGAATAGTAGAAAATGGAAGGAGACTGCAAAAAAATAATATTATAGTTGAAAAAAAAAAGAAAATGTTAAAGAGAACTGTAAAAAAGGAATATACAGTCCAAAAGAGGTCAAAAATAGAAGGAAAAAGACCCAAAAGGCTGCAATGATCATATAAAGTTAATGGCTTCTCTTTTAGGCAAACATTTGGTGCTTCTACCACTGGCACAAGATTGCACACATCACATTTGTCAGCAGTGATGTTCATTTTTCCTTTACCCTTGCTCAAAGGAAACTGCAGGCTTTTCTTATTTCACAAAATTTATGCAAAACTGCAGTATGTGTTACTTTGGCTGATCAGAGCTGGGAAGTGGTAATTTAGTTCATGCTACATTTATGTTTCTCTGAGGAAGGACTTAATTGTCACTTGTGTAGAAAAATGGGACTGTGTTTAGGGGAGGGAAGGTGCATTTTCAGAAGAATGGTTAGGGATTGGAGGGGCCCTAATCCTTCTGCAGTTTTCATGATGCATACATGCATATTTATGAGTGGTTGGGATAGTAAAAAAGGGTATTTTGTTGTTAATTTACTTGATGAGGAGAGATCCCCTACCTCCCCTCACACTAGTGCAAAAACTATTTGGTTGTCTGCTATTTCTTCCCTCAATCTCCATTTCTGCTAGGCCTCACACTTATCATTTTCTGCACACACTGAGGAACACTGTATTGCAGGATGTCATGGATTTGTATATGGCTATACTTTACTTATTATTGAACTCAAGGGAGATGTGTTTGTGTAATTGTTCTGATGTTGGTACTGTGAGTTATTGGCCTTCATTTTGTGGTCAATATCTTCCAATTTTTGATGGTACTGTGATGAAGACTTGGGGAGTCTCAAGAAACCTGAATACCCCTACAGATTGGCCCTTATGTGACTTACTAAAGGATGGTCTAGTTATCCTCTCAATCTGTAGCGCAGATGCTCAAAATACTGGGGAAGAAACATGTATGGAAAAGGAAATGCAAAATCACACGGCTGCACAGGTTCAAACTGATATCGGGAGATCAAACTGCAGATTCATACTGAAAATACAGGGCAACTGCGAGCTGTGAACTCAAACTGCAGGGCGAATTGGTTCAAAACTGGCAGTTCGTGGTGTTTTCTTACAGCAAATGTAGGTTCAAACTGCATCCTAAAAATGCAGGCTCGAACTATGGTAGCGCAGGGTATCCTCGTTGATGATCAATGTAATGGCGGGTTCAAAGATGGCACTATGGCTGGCACGATGAATGGCACATTCCCTAGCAGGTTGATGGGCGCAATTTTTGTCTTTAAGAACAATCTTTGGCATAATGGCGGGCACAGTCCCTATCATGAGGGTTGGTACATACCCTGGCACCGCAATCTACGGTTCATCTGCTTCATTGCGGCACAAAACCTTTCTTTTGGGATCACTTGACAGGATTTTAACTCGCCTGTTCCATATATATTGTCTAAGACTTGCAAGGATCCAGTATATTTTGTAAATGGTTTTTTGGTGATAGCTAGGTTAACTGGTTGGGTATTTTGGTGGGATGTAATTATTTTACGACTTTTGATGTACGCGGGTTCTTTCAAACCGCCATAATTCGCATATATATATAAAAATCCGAGAGCTTAGGCTCTCTTTCCCAAAAAAAGCTTTGTTGGCTTAATCTTAGCCCTACACTTGGCACAATCCAAGAGGTCTTCCTAAATAGGGAATAATCTCTATAAATAGTGCACACTTCCCAAGGTAAATCAACAAGCTCACTTGATCTTCTCATTTTACCATATGCTTTAGATCTTCATTTATAGAGTCGATTTATAATCAATCTCGAGTAAAGTCTCACAACCGGCTTGATCCTAGGCAAGCCGGATCTAAAGGTTCTAAACCCCCACTCTAGTCACTTGTGCAAGATTGCATCCTAGGTGTTTAGAGCTCTAAGTAGAAGATTACCTTTGCATCGGATCCTCATCTAGTGGACTTAGTTAGCTTCTTCTAGACTTTTTGTTATACCCGAGGGTTGGGGCTTTTACCTCAACAGGTAAATCTAAAATAGATTAGAAGCATTAAAAATATGTTCTTTACAAAGTATGTTAGTTATTATCAAAATTAAATATTAAACATTTTATATTTACAAAATATGAAACTTTTAATTATTTACAAATGAGCCTCTAGACTTTAACAATATATTTTAAAGTGTTTCAATGATCCCGAAAATAATCATACATTTTTTTTCACGTATACACTACATATATACTATTATGCATGCATAAGATATATCTCTAAGTGTACTTTTTGGTAAATTACAATATAGTTCATGTTCTTTATTTTGATAGTGAAATGTGTCCAGTCATTCAAGACTCGTCCTACAATGCATTAAGCCTTCAACATGCTTAACCATAGAGAGATCAGGAACATGGGTCCGACCACATTTAGGGCCCGACCTAACCGGACGTCCAATCCCTACTATGAAGTTAAAGGCTACAGAAGTTAATTAAGGACATTAAATTACTTGTTGATCCGACACGTTGGTGTCCGAGACCTTTATGTTTTGGACATATGTACCTTAGACTTAAATCCATCGAATAATATCAAGTGTGTTGAACCACAGTGACTCGGATCAGGCCATATAAATGGACTTCCTACAAGGGAACACTCCTTTCAATGTTTAGATTTGGAGCTACTGTCCGGTCCTTAGGTTGGGACCGCTTAAGGGGCAGAACCTAGATCGGACAATAGAAATCCCAGGCTCTACTTCACAGTGAATTCCCCACACTAACCTTCAAAGCCCAAATTAGAATATAGGTTAAGTCCACCTAATGGGCTTTGGGCCTACAAGGCATTCGTGACTTATCCAAATTCGTACAATTGGCACTATCTAAAAGTCACCTTTCGTTTTTAGAGATGCTTATAAATATAGCACATATCATCATGTAAAGGGCAAGTCATCATTACAAACTAATCTCAATAACTAGACATATTTAGTAGATCTTTAGTCTTCTCAAGTAGAGCCGTTATTCGATTTGATCCTTGGCAACCGGGTTTACAATATTAACCCACGGCCCCAACTTAAAAATTACTTGTGCTGGTTTTCACCTAAGGTTTAGACAAGAATCAGGGGAACTTGATTAATTAAGAGTTTAGAACATATTAGAATTTTTTCTGTTTGGGGGATTTTTCCTCAATACTTTAATTGATTACGTACATATGCAAATGTTTCGATTAATTGCATCCTAGACTTTTCAAGTCCAAACATCATTCAAACTACTACTAAGCATATGACTGAACCAGGGAGTGTAACTTGTCGCATATATACACTAAAATTTATGTATGAAAATTAAAAACTACTTCAATCCGACCTACGTGGATATCCACAAATGTATCTAATTCAATCTGCTCATAACGAATATGAAAAGGGTATAACCTTATCTGGCTCATTATCTAACAGATGTAATCAATTCGGATAAATGGATCCGATATATCATTTGAGTATTTCTAGAAGAACCCAATAGCCATTACTTGTTAGAATACATTCTTGTTCTGTTAGAGTTACTTGCCAGTTTGCAAATCGAACTGACCAAAAAAAAGGTTTGGATTTCATTGTCCATCTTACCTTAGATATGACTGCGACATTTATTTTACGGTTGATGTATATATTATAACCACAAATAGAATATCTGAGTAATTGCATCAAACGTGTAAGATTTACTATATACAGGCAAACGAAGTTTAGGCCCTCTGATATTAGATTAGAAACACTTTTAGCCAAATCTAATCGCTAGCTTTTGCGTGGTTAATTAACAAGTTATAAGACACGTATGACGTATGTAATAATGAGATAGGATAAAGCGACTATGTTCATTGAACGAATAACGAATGTGGTTAATAGCCAACTAATATGTGACACTCAATTTTGGTAATTGTTGTCAAGTTTCAAATGTTATTTTCCTCAATCAATCAATCGATAAATGCTCAAGTTCATGTAAAATTTCCTTTAACTTGGAGAATTTAGAGGACACGCACCAAGCCACCAATACACTTTATTACTAGGAAATGCTTCAACTTTCTCGCTGGGCCGAAGGGACTATTCAAGTGTTTGTTACAATATTCAAATTTAATTTGTTGAATTTTATCTAATTTTTTATTTAATTTTCAATCATATTTTATTTGACTTCTTAATTTACTCTAATTTAATTTAGTTATTATTCATCTATTCGAAATTCAACTTAAATTTAATTTTGAATGTACGAAACAAATACTTGAATATAATTTTCTGCTTTAGTAAATGCTTAGGAGCTTTTTTCATCCTGATCACTGCCACTTGCCATTTGCGTAATTACCAGATAAGTTCTCATACAATTTTTATTCACTTTTCCAAACGTAAATTTAGATTTTTTTTTAACTAGATAATGTGTATATATTTTTTTAATAAATTGAACTTTGTAGTAATAGAAAAATGAAAAGAGAGCACTACAAGAAAAGTAAAGAAGACTCTCAAGCCGGGTAGTCAAGAGAGAAAATAAACGT
>JAYMSP010004856.1:0-15133 GCA_036897095.1 Plantago elongata
GATCGACCAAAGCACTTAGGAAAATAGAGTTTTTAACCTATTCCTATGATGAAAGAGTGATAGACATGTCCATGATACGAAAAGTGACAAACTTTTAATGATCCTTATACATTGATGTAATAACGTGGGGTAAGACAAGGTACTACTAAATTAGAGATCACCTATATCGAATGTGAGGAGGGCCGCTTCTATGAGATGAAACAAAGGGCTAAATCTTTAGAGCAATCGATGAATACTTCCAAGGCAGTCTACGATCAAAATGGACATTAACAAAAGTGTAAGGAAACGTTGTGTGAGTATCATTGTCTTGTTACATACAAAATGTCGAACAGTTCAAGGCATCGCGTCCACTGGTTGGTAAGTGTATTCAATGGTATTTCACTACGGAAGGTTCAAGGCTAACAACAACTTTTCCAGATGCAACGAATTCTCGAGAACTCTCGAATCGCATTTATTCATTTGCATGAGCATTTTTAGCCAATTTCATTCGTGTGGGGGATTGTTGGAGAATTGAGAAACCATTTGTACGTACTAAGCTAAAGCAATAAAATGTGCAACTCAACTTGAAAGTTGAGATGTCAAGAGATTGAGCAAATTTTATATGCCATCTACCCTTTGTTTTGACATGTTTTATAGTTGATCATGTAGTGGGTTGCGCAAGCTACGTGATAATGTAATACATGGGCGAAAATCAATTCTAGGTGTGAATAAAAGTTTGCTCGATGTAGTAAGGTACATATTGTAAGTATGAATATTATGTGAATATTCTAGAAGTCTTTTACACTTCTTCCATATTAATACTCCAATTGTAACATTTGTTTTATTAATTTTCGGAATTAATATGAGTTAAAATCGTAACACATGGTATTGCACCTCTAATGAGGTTTTATGGTGGCGTTAGTGCATGCGTTAAGTTGGTGACCTTAGGGGTAGCTTTCTTGGCTATAAAAAGGTGTTTCTCCACCACTTTGAAACACACAACAAGATTACAATCTTCTACTCTCCCTCTCATCTTTAGCATCATCATCCTTGTTTCACTTCTAGAGTTTTGCATAGTAGGTATACACTTGAGAATCAAGAGAGTTCTAACACTTCAAAGGTTCGAGGAACTAATTTTATTGCTTTTGAAATTAGTTGTGATTGGGCGTTGTACATTGTGAGCACATTGCTCAAGTATGCCTGAAGCTTAGAAAGGCGGGCAAATTGTGCTTAAGGGGAAGTGGTCTTACTGTTGTCTCGTCCATGATTCATTCCGAATTAATCTCTAGCACTTGTTCAACGTCTAATCTCCATTAAAAGATTAATGTAAGTGTTGTTATATTGTTTCTTATTCTTGTTGAAATATGTAGAGATGATTTGTATCATATTCTTATATTTTGATGGCATGTTACGCGGAGGATAAACTATCCGGGGAACAACATTTACAACGTAGTGGTAATACATATGACACGGCAACCAATGTAACTTACAAAGAAGTCTTCGACAAGTTATGAGTTGATCTTAAACACCGATAAAATTTTATATATCGGGATCAATTGTACTACTTTATGTTTTGTACTTTCCTAAAGGTAGAGTGTGACTTCCGATTTAATGTTGAAGTGATTAGATCATGCATTTTGTTACACTGCATTTTTATATGCTTATCAACTTCTTCATATTATTGTACAAATTTATCAATTTCTTATCTTAATTTTTATCCATGTCCTGTCGAGTATCATATAGTATCTATTCAAGGCTAATTTTTTTCTCAATTTATTATGTCACTAAGTATATACCCTTATATTTTTTCAGATACGGATGGTGTCATATGAAACCAAATCTTACAAATAATTTTTTCTGTTTTACGCATTGAAAAACTATTTTTATCATATTTTACCAATATGTTATTTTTACAAACTCTAGATCTTCATTTTTATAGAATATTTTTTTCCAAGCTTATACATACTGATTCTTACAATAAGAATCATTCGACAAAATTAATTCATAGATGAATTAAGTAAGCATAGGGTTGTCTCCGGTATAAGTATATGATAATGCTTATATTGATCAAAATCCCAAGTTAAATTATGCAACAAGTCTCATAAGTACTATTATTTAAAATATATAATTAAGGCTAAGTAATATTAATAATCTCGAAAAGGTTTTCGATCCAATTGTGATGGTGAACCCATTCGATAAGATGAAGTTACCTATCAATTTTAATAGACAATTTTCAATGATATATAATCTATTTTACTATCGCTATAAACAAAAGTACTGAGAAATCTCTCGCACACAAGTCGACTTCTACAATCTCATACAATCAGACGTATTCAAACGTGATGTATTTAGTTTTCTCTCTATTGATTGTGAGGAGAAAGAGATTCGATGTATTTATATGCGACGACATGTTAAAATATATGACACGACGTGTTTATTAATATCGGTATTTTATTATGCGATAAATGAAATTTTTATTTTAACTATTGTTTACATGTTCCCGTTGAGTATCGACGGGTCATTAATTAGTATTTAATTATGTAAATTATTAGAAGAATGTGTGTATGTTTATAAGCTTATAAGTTGGTTCATCAGCAAATGGTTAGCTAGTTTAGACAAGACGCCTACATGGCCATACTTTCTTCTTCTTTTTTTGGGGATAGAAGATCACTGTATAACAGAAGTCTGTTTGAAATTTGAATTACATTTGAGAGGGGAGTCTAATGAAATTAGGTATTCGTGTGTAGTGTGTAACTTCATTAACAAGTATTAATTGATATTTTGTCCTTGTTTAGATCATCGTCATTAGCAATTAATTAAACTAGACTTATGGATCCATGAGCCAAAGAATAAAAGCAAGGTTAGATTCAATGGACATGCTAATGAGGAGGAGACAAACAAATTGGGAGCAGACAAATTACGTGATTTTTAATTGGTTGCACATACTAAATTACCTCGCTATTCATTGGTAGTTACACTTTTTTTTAACTTGTAGTGTATTCCATCCTTAATTATCCTTGATTAGATTTAGAACACTTAACCAAGTCACTAATTGTGAAACAGAGTCAGGTTATGTATCATACAAATTAAGTTTGTTGAAACGTTCGAGAATTAACATTTATAAATTAAATTAAAGATTAACACCAAAACTAATGTGAAATGACTTCTTGAAGCCACCTCATACTTTAGTTTAGTTATGAACTAAGAGGAAACCCTAATTATAATTATTCCAGTCCGGTTAAACAATATTAAATCGGTAGGCGAGCATCTTCACTCACTGTGGTGGGTTAAAATTTACTCGAGAAACCATATTATCCAGTGCATCAGCTGTTTCATGCCCTTCTATAGTACGCAAAGGACTTCTCATTTTCATTTTTAATAATCTTACATTGTAGTATAACCAACTAATACCAACATAGAACACTTATATTTACAACATTTATTATAATGACCCGGTCCCTTGCGGGCCAGCGCGGTTACACATGGACAGTTCACCGAATGATATGTTTGCCCCACTGTACCAACACAAAAACTTTTACACATGCTTTGCGCTCACTCGTGCGCGAACCAAGAGACTTCCCAGCTAGTCACCCATTATAGGATTGGTACAGAGCAAGCACGCTTAACTCTGGAGTTCTCCTAGATGGATTCTCGAAAAGAAATGTGCACCTTATTGATATAAGTAACGTTCTCAATCCCTTTATGCTCTATGGATCTGACTTGAAATTTTGGGGCGTTACATTTACCCCCTCTTGAATGTGCGACGTCCTCGCCGCACTATGATCCGACCAACTGTCCACCCCTTGTGGGTTTTGGGTTGGCATGACTTTGATACAATTTGTAACGATCCGGACCCTTGCGGGCCGGTGCAATTACTCATGGGAGGCTCTCCGGGTGATATAATGGACCCACTGTACCAACACAAGTCCTTTTCCACGCACTTTATCCTCACTCGTGCGCGAACCGAGAGACTTCTCAGTTGGTCACCCATCCTAGGATTGTTCCAGAGCAAGCACGCTTAACTCTGAAGTTCTCCTAGGTGGATTTTCGAAAAGAAAGGTTCACCTTGTTGATATGAGTAGCGGTCTCAATCCCTTTAAACTCTACGAATCTGACTTGAAATTTTGGGGCGTTAAACTTATAATGCAACTTTACACTTTAACAACTCACGCTATTACATTTTATTCATTCTTTATTATTTTTTAACTATTGTCCTTATTTTGTTGACAAGTAAAGCAAACGGTAATCTATTCTTGAAACGGGTGAAGTAGTTCTTATTGTACTTTAGGGGAGTCTTTCATAATGTAGACCATTTAGGTATAAATTTTGATATCTCTAGATTATATTTTAAACATTTTGTTTATTATTTTGATCTCGTGAACAACGATTATTCTACATGAAGTTAAGCATGTGGTGTTAGGCCCGGTTAAGATTTTAGTTGCAAAATTGTTAGTAATAAGTATATTCGAAAAATACAAAGATGAAACTCAATCACATTTAATGTAGATTAATTGATCACAAACCAGAAAACAGGAGCGGATTCAGATTTAATCCTGGACGAGTCAGCAGTGAGACCACTTCCCCTTAAGTTAAATTTGTCCGCCTACAGTAAGCTTCAGGACTTTCTTGGACAATTAGCTCCCAAGGTACAACGTCCAATCTCAACAATCATAGGAAGCTCAGCAACAGAAGCTCTGTCGAACTTATGTGGTGAAGAACACTCGAATGTCTAAAGTGCAGAATGAAAACAGAGAAGAGAAAGGAAGAAGAATTCATGATGTCTACAAACAATGAAAATTGGGTGTATATATAGTTGATACAAAACGTAACAGCTAGATTAAGCATTAAGTCAAAATTCGTAGTTATCAATTTTTGAAATTGAACATCTTCTCATTTAAGAGGACCAATCTGGAAGATTTGACGGAAGGCCAAAAGTTGTGCTCCATGAAAAAATTAACGCAGTAAAAGAAGACGTTCGAACGTTTGTTGCTTGGAAATTTTTAGTTATTACTTGTATATAATTTATAAGATTTTCTTATAATTGATATGTGATATTCTAACAACATTCATAGTGAAAATTATAAATTACAAAATAAAATAATTTCACTCCATTTGAAAACTAAAGATATCTGCGTATAGGTATCGGAATATCAAGTGCAGCCACATCGGTAACCAAACTTGAAATGTTTGAATATAAGGCTGGTTGTGATGGTTTGGGGTTGAACAAATGAGAATTATTGGCGACCAGCGATAATGCAGAACCACTTGTAATTAGTTGACCTTACTAATGTTGTGTAACTGAATGTCAACCTAATTAAGTAACCTTTCCATTAAGTAGGGTAGGGTCCTTTCCTTTTCCATTTCCACCAATGATTTTTCAGCTTCTTGCTAAATAATTTTAGTAGTATAATTTAATAGTATCTTATTGTAGTTCCACGAATAAGTTTATGGATTGTGGTGTTTGCTGAGTCAGAATGATAAGCTTGTAATATGTTCATGTCATCTTTCTATTGAAATTTTATATTTTACTATTATACATACTATGATAATATAATTTAATATATACACCCACGCCTTTTATGCTATTGAGGTTTAATTTCATTCTTGTTACATATTATTCTCTTTTTCTAACCGTCGGCCACGGTAATCGGTCGTGCTGGATTGGTTGCGGAGCAATCAATGTTGTCACGACCGATTTTGTACCATAGCGACCGGCCATGGAGCAATCGTGGTGATTTTTTTTTTAATTAATTTTTTAATTTTTATTTATAGTTATATTAATGCGAATATTAAAAATTTTGAGAAAAAAATAGATATTGTATTGAAAATACGAGTAGAATCGTGTCATATACAAAATACTAATGTATACGAACAAAGGGTAAAGTTTAATGTATAAGAACATATATCTTCACTGGTCCCATTTTGTAGATCTCGAAAAAATATAAATGACGGTATAATTTTTATATTCTTTAAATATTAAAATAATCAAATAAATAAATAAAAAGGTGGTGGCCCAACAAAAAAAACATAACTCAATCGGTTGTTGGGCAACCGATTGAGTTATGAAACTCACACGACCCGCTCACAGTGTGGGCGGTTGGTCGCGATCACGAAACAATTGCTTCAAAATCTTAGTAACTGAAAGATAAGCTATATTAGTAGTGAAGGATTACAATTGTTCCTCTTGAGTAGGAGTGTTAAACAAGCACAATCTTAATGAGCTTTGAAATAATATGATTGTTAAAATGTTCGCGAATAACGACGATCTTATTGTCAGTGTGATCAAGTCAAATTCGATAATGAGACAAACTTACTCATAAATAAACTCATACTGACGATGTTAACTTAACTTTTTAACAATCAACTTGATTCACTACCACCCCTACTTTTGATTTACTCAAATAACTCTAGGGGTGAATCCAGAATTAACAAATTGAATCTGCAGTATTATATGTGGAGAATTATTAACGGGAAAGAATGTAATGTCATGGAGTACAAAGTTGGGCCAGATTATATTCTAAAGTCAAAACAGCATCAATCTCAAATAGGCCTGGCATTTGTTTAAAAGTCAACTTCAATATAGTAATAGCATAAATAAATAATTGCACCACATGTTTACCTTTCCTTCTGCTTCAAGTATATCTTGATGCAGGCATAGATTTCAATTGGTGCTGCAATCATATAGAATGCTCAAATAATTACATCTTATTTCAATTATACAATTACTAGTATTGTTGACACAAATTTATGTATGATACAAGATACATCTCCATTTGCATCAAGTAGTTCACTTTACCAGAAGAAAATGACCAAACTTAGACACCCAAACTAGGGGGAAAAAAATGGTCATACAAACAATTCCAATAGAGTAACATGACAAGTCACAAATCACAAATCACAATCAAACATCCACAACTAAATGTAGTTCTCAGTAACATAATGCATCCTATAAATCTGTATATCAGAAATACAACAAACATTCATAAAACTAGACCTACTCAAATTCAGCAACTGATATAAAACATAAAATCATTCCTCTCAACGACACCGTAAGCCTCTGGCAAAGCTTAATGCTTTCTTGATGATGTTGCAATTAACTCCAGTTCAGTTTTAAGTTTATCTCTCAACTCAGATACTGGTACAAGGCTCGCTTCCTGCAAAAAGTAACAGCATTTATCATACTTATTCCTACCTTCAATGGCTCATAACCTGAAGAGCCTTGAATGGAAATATGGAGGTGAGATCGACAACAAGACTTTGTTTTACACTTGTCTGACACGCTTGATGCGCACAAATATTCACATTGTCATAAGAACTTAAAGAGAACCATATAAACAAATGACTGAGGCACTGAGCCACATTACAACTTCAGCAGAACCATCAAACGAGAAATAAAAAAACATTTAGACCAAGCAAATCAACTTTAAGGCACCAGCTGAACTCAGCAATCCTAGACAGAATCTTCATCACTTCCCTTACACTGTACCACACCTAAAACTGAAAGCTTTACTACTCCATCGATTAAGTTGACTAGCAAGCAGCAATCATGGTTTATTCGAATAGCCAAATGTTCAGTATCTTCGACTTCGGTACATGATTGAATTTTTGGCGAGGTTAGTCCTTGCATTATAGCAGAAGTCAAAACGTGTAAACAATAATTCCCAGCAAATTCAATTACAACCTCAAAAACTTGCTTCAAACTCCATGAAGAACCATTATTATCTAGTTGCCCTAATTTGTCTACATACAACATCCTAGCCTGTCTAAACTGAACCAATATTCCCTTTATACTGGTGAGGAAGTGAGGAGCTATTTCATCATGGATGACATAAACTCATTATTACATGAATGTAACACAATTAGTTTCATGCAATATAGGAGAGAATTGTCTATAAAATATTTTAAGACTAGTGTTCGGTCAGTTCTTCATGAACTGAAGAGGACCGATATAGGCCAATGAGAAATTCAGATCAGGAGTTGATAGAGAAGGTTTTTGATAGCCGAGGCACGGTCTCCAGAAATTCTAGAAGTTCATTATTTGTAGACACTAGTTCACCAAATTATAGAGTACAGAAATATAACATTACAAACAAGAGTTGGTGGTGAAATGTTATTGGTGGTTAACTATTATCAAACAAACTGGGTTAGGAGTTCTAAACTTTTTAGAATAAAACCTTACATTGGCTTTTGCAGTTGGGAGAGGATTGGCTCAGAAGCATGTAACTCTACATCAGATACTTTTAGCAGGACGTCCCCTAGACTTTTGTAGTTTGGGAGGAAAGGCTAAAAAAATGTAAATCATCTCTTACGTACCTGGGGGTTCCAGAGCTAACTCAAATATTTCATTTCAAGGTATAATAGATACATCATATTTCTGATTTCATGACAAGTAGAATTAGTATCAGATCTATCAGAGTTTAAAAACTTCGCTGAGAAGTATACAGTGAAACATAGAGAATCACTGGTATGAAGTATCAATTTATATTTATGAACAAAGGTGACAAAGTCTATGTTTAAACATGTGTAATGTTTTCTAGTTCCGTATAAACTTAGCAACGCTTTTGATTTATCTCTCATTATATTTAACACGTATGAGGAAGCTCAGATGTTCAACACCACACTAACAAAAATATAGTATGTATCAAATATACTAACAGACTAACGATATGTCATTTTATAAAAAACATATAAAATCTAACTGATAAGTGAGATACAACAAAAAGAAAGCTAACAAAGCAAAAGATCTTTGCACGGAACGGACTCTGCGTCGTGCATGGTCATGTAACCATAAAATGCAAGCTCGGGTTGCTCGGGTTTATACAGTGGCAGAAAGGATTTTTTACCAATGGTCAACTATGAGCCTCTTATTTACTCTTAAACATCCATAGAAATTTGACTTACTAATAGGTTACCTAATTTACTAAGTAATCAGCTTATCGACTTTAGTGTTCACTTAGTTATTAATGAATTCATATTAGATTACATCACAATCATTTTGGTGAACATTTCGTCAAATTAAAAACAAAACATAATTCGTCAAATAGAAAATAAATAAATAACATGCTAAATCAAGTCTATTAATTCAATAAATTAACAAATGTGTCATGGGCATAATATGCCACCGGCAAAGTTTGTCTTGGGCATTTATAATTTGTCAACGACAAAGTTTGCCATCGCCATGTACCATAGCAAAGTTTGTCTTTGACATTTATAATTTGTATTGACAAAGTGTGCCCCGAGTATATTTCGCCCCGAACAAACTATGTCGCTGAAACTAACAAATCAACAAAGTTTGCCCCGAGTATAATTTGCCACCGGCCTAGTTTGCAAGTGTGTTGCTGGCAAAGCAGTATGCTGCTGGCAAAGTTTGACACCAATATAGTATGTTGCTGGTAAAGTTTGCCACGGGCATAATGTGTCAATGACAAAATTTGCACAAACTTCTCATGTAGCTTAAGTTCTATTTGTAATTAGTTCAATTCATTTCTTCATTTTTTAATACGATAAATCAATAAAATTCGCTCCGAGCATAGTTAGCTACTGACAAAGTTTGCCACAGACACAGTGTGCCACTGACAAAGTTTGACACCGACATAGTGTGTCACTGTAAAAGTTTGCACAAACTTCTCATGTTGCTTAAGTTTTATTTTTTATTAGTTTAATTTTTTTTAATTTTTAATACTATAAAGCAACAAAGTTTGTGCCAGACATAATTTGTCACCGACATAATTTGTCATGGGCAAAGTTTGCCCAGGGAAAAGTGTGCTCGAGGTAATTTTTATTTAATTAAACTTGTATATTGTCATGTTAAGAATTCACAACCATTTTATATTGCTCATAATTTATTTATATTTTAAATAATATTAGAAAATTAGCACGCGGTACTCGCATGCGAACTTGTTACTTATTATTTTTATTATAAAAAAAATAAATTAATAATTTATATTATCGTAAAACTATTAATTATTTCGTAATATTAATTATAATGTAATACACATGAAGAAGAAGAAATCGAAGGAGAATGATACTTGATGTGAAGAAGAACAAGAATGATATTAGATAACAACTAAGTCACCATGGGTATATTGCTGTTTTTAATAATTAAGTGACCTCCTTGAAATGAAAAATGAGAAACTATCTTGAGAGTCCGAAAAGTCCTAAGAGTTCCACACATAATGATTCAGCCGCAGAATTAATATACAATAACACACAATTTGCAAATATACAAAAATCCACAATTTACGTACAACACCGCACAATTAGTATACAATATTGCAGGACTCTTAGGACTCTCACGAAAACTTGGACTTTCACAAGTTTTTGTAATGAAAAATTGTAATGTTGCCTAAGCATTTGTGCATGGTGACCTTCTAGTAGCTCGCCGATGCCAGAAACCCTCTTAATGCAACTCACATGAGTTCATAGCTACTCATTATTAGTCCTTCTATTAGGACAAAGATAAAGTGTTGTCGTAATTGGTCACAACTGCAGAGTATTGCACTGTCTGAAAATCTAGAAGTCAGGCAACATGGAAACGAAAAGATGACACATGAACTGCCTACAAGATAGCCACAGGTTTTCTTACACCCTCCAACATTTCAACAGATAATTGGAAATCTCATGTACAAAGGAGCTGTTGCAACTTATCATGTATCATTCAAACAGGGCACAACAGGACATTCATAATCAATTGAACATAGTACTCATTTTTAGGCAATTAGGATGTAATAAAGATTTTAAAGCTTCAAACTCTTTGCAGGAAAACAGAACGTTGCCAAAGCATATATTCATGCAAAGCTCTTCTCACTCTGCGTATTATTAACTTGATTAGACAGATAAAATTGAATGGCCAAACTGAACCTCTTAGCTGTAAACTTACACTCTTTATTAAGATATACTATACACAAATCAAGCTGCTATTGCTCCTTAGCCAAGCCTAATTTGCAATGCATCATAGTGGGTAGTATTCCATCACCACCTCTTCCACATAGACTTTAAAGACATCTAGTCCAATTAACAACCTAAGGGATATAGTGGATTCATCACGTTCTAACCTAAAATTTGGTTTGAAGAGTTTGGGTGTTCCATTCAACTTTGACATGCACAACTAGATATTAAACTGTATATATGTTGATGTTTCTTTATTCAGTTAGTACTAGAATTCTATCTCATCTAAGAGAATTATTTAAATGCAAATGTTCATTTTGGCCTTCTTTTATCTCATCAAGTTATTAACATGTGAACCAAGTGGGGTAATGTAAAATGGTAAATAAATAACCAGTGATTATTCATTCGTTGTTTCACAAATCATGTTCTAGATTTCATGGGACTCTTGAATTTCCAAATTATAGTTTAATAACCTCCAGGGATATTGTCAAACTAACTCGATATTAGTTTGATCACTTGATGGAAGTCATGGAAATTATACGGGTCTTATAAACAACTGATTTGATTTCCTTTCCATCAGTATGACAAATATGTTAACAAATGCAAAACTAATAGTCCCTTCCGTAAGCTTATCTATACATATTTTGATTAATTATCATGACTTGCATGGGTCAAGTACATTCCAGATATTGTTAAATTTTAAAACACTGTACATCTATTTAAACACCTTAGCTGGATTCAAACAAAAGAAGGCATCTTCAGACTAAATCCATCCAGAGTAAATAGCTGTATCCATGCTATAATCAAATAAATCAAATATAGTGTGAAGAACTCACCAGTTGGTTACCCTCCCTTTCCCATATTCCTGCCATGTGCTGGAAAAGGGAGCTCCATTGTTGCCTCAGATTCGACTCTAGACTAGAAGCCTTGGTGAAGCTTTCAAAACTATGTCCCTCGGAAGTCTTATTCTTACCCATCCTTTCAGCCAATATGATTGCTTCTCTCTGGATCCGCACCATTGCTAGACATTTACAGCAATAGTTATGTACATGAAATTTATGAAACTATTATATGAGTATGTTCACTGCTAAAGTTCTTAATTCTCTGTGGATTTTACCTCCCTGCTAAATACAAGGTATAATGCAGGTATAAAATGAACTCAGTGGTCTACATAATTAACTGCTAGTCAGCTCACCTGTTGCTCGAGCCTTGATATCTTGGTAGTTGAGGTCCAACCACATATGTGCAGCTGTGTTGGGAAACAAAAACACAGGATCAGCTAAAAGGACAATGGACAACTAGTCCAAATACAAAGAGAAAACTTAACAGAAGCCAGATCAGAATGACATGACAGGATACCTTTTGTGCAAAATGAGCAAGAGCAAGCTTTAATGGAGTCAACAAACCCACTCATGTTTGTACACATATCCCCCTTCTCCGTACCAAATTCTGTAGATTCTTGCGAGGCAGGCACAAAATTGCAGTCTACAGAACCCGATTGGCTCATCACAAAACCATCTCCACTATGATCATCCAAGCCAATTTCACAATTAAGTTCACCCTGAGTTTCACCAACTTTAGCTTCATGAGAACTGTCCCCCGACTCTTCATTAACTTCAACATCCACAACACACTGGGAAACGCCACTCCCAAGGCCCGGCGCTTTCGTCCCATTTCTATCACACGTCACCGAACTGCCCAACACAACTTCACTATCTCCTTTTATGGTAAGGTCAACTAAATCCTCTTGCTTACCGCAACTAACACTCACCTTACCACTAGAAGCAACCAGATCAAGAGCCAAATCACTAGCTTCCACAACATCCTTACCCTCTCTACCCGCTTTCAAAACATCTAAGCTCTTAGAAATGGAAAAATCACCAGCTGTATCCAAATTGGGATCCCTATTCTCATCGACAACGGGCGAAGCACTAGTTAAAACAGATTTCTGTTTGAGCGAACCGATCCTTGCCCGCTTAATACAATCACTAAACGATCCAAGCGAAATCCTGGACCGTTTAAGGTTATTATCAACAGAAATGGAATCAAAACCCTCGATCCCAATCTTGGGTCTATCATTAAGCCCTCTTTTAGCTAATCGATTGGTGAGATCGCCTAAAGCGGACCTCGATTCGCTAACACCTTCGGATTTGTTCCCTTCAGGCATCTTTGTAACGCTCAGAAAAAACCTAATCTATGGTGGTTTGAAGATTTCAATTTACAGAACACTTATCATCAAAAGAAACGGAGAATTGAGGGGTAGATAAGCTAGGTTTGTGAAGAGGAAAGGGAAATGCTAGATGTGTGGCGGAAATTTGGAGGAGAATCGGATTTGTTGTTAATTGTTTTGTTGGTGCTCAAAGTATGAAATTTGGGGAAGAGGAGCGGGAAATTATTTTGATTTCTGCAAGTATAGCGCCACCTGCTTACGAAATGTTTCACGAGATTCTATTCTATTGGGCTTTCTTCTAAAGAGAAGAGGAAGTATTGTGGGCCTTTCTTTGTATGTGATGGTCTGGTAGTGGTTTCAACTCGATATTCATTCATAAAGGCACAAGCCAAACAGTACAAATTACAAGGGAGTCAAAGATGATCGCCATCACAATCAGAGGTAACATTTTGGCACAGATTATGAGCCTGAACATTTAGTAATCTAGGAACATAAACAAAGGAAACTGACTCAAAGTGGTGCAGCAACCCTTTAATTTCATCTACAATCGGCCCAATCTGTGAGTAATCTGGCACAAGGCTTTGCATAGCTTTGGTTATAGCAACACAATCCCCTTCAAAAATTACCCAACTAAACCCGGCATGAAGTGCTAAACCAACAGCCTGTCTGGCAGCAATGGCCTCAGCAATTAGAGGATTAGATATATTACTCAGGCGCCTTTGTCTCCAACCAAGAGTAGCCCCGGTTTCATTCCTGGCAATGACGGCAATTGCCTCATAGTGAAAATGAGTTTTAACAGAAGCATCATAATTTAATTTGACTACATCAATCGGTGGCGGATTCCACTGTTGTTGTGTGGGAACTGATGGACGCGGATTTGCAAACTGCGCACAAGCTTCTTTATATCTGGAGATGTACCAAGCAATAAAGGTTTGAGACTCCATGGGATCGTAACCTGTTCCATCGTGAACCATTTTATTCCGGCTTGACCAAATGCTCCAAAGAGAAACAGCATACCTCTCAAAATCCAATCTAGAGAGATTAGAATGAACATGTGTAATCCAAGTGCTGACATCTTCTGTATTTGAGAACAGGATCGAGTGTGGTAATGTAGATACAGCCCAGAGAACACGTGCATAATGACATTCCAGAAAAACATGTATCGACGTCTCACTACGACCATTACACACGGGACACTTCGAATTTGACACAATCTTCCGCAGCTGTAATGTGAACAAAACGGGGATGGCTTCTTTAAGGACCCTCCACAAAAATATTTTGATCTTATTTGGCACCTTAATATTCCAGATGAAATTCCAGTCCATAGAAGATTGCGTACTAGATGACCCAACACGATCCTGTTGTTTACGCAACCTAAGATCTCTCGCGACATAGTAAGCTGATTTGACAGAATAAAATCCTGACTTGGTGTGATGCCACACTCTCTTATCCGGGGCAGAACAGCTCACTAATGGAATGCGCATTATATCATCAACCTCATCATCCCAAAACAGAGTTCGGAGCAGATTTTCATTCCAACTTGTTGTTTGATGATTTATTAAGTTCGACAGAGCAGTAGGGCCAAGCCCATAGAGGCCAGGAGTTGCGGGGCGCATTACACCAGTACGTGGAATTCATGAATCATCCTAAACATTGATATTTGAACCTGTTCCAATTCGCCAATCGAGCCTACAAAACATCACAAGCAGGGAAGTATGTTACCTTAAACACCCGACTGAGAAGAGAATCTGGAAACTCAATAATCCGCCAAATTTGTTTCCCAAGCATCGCCAAATTAAAGCTCCTTAAATCCCGAAAATCCATTTCACCATCCCTTTTACTTTCACATAGAGAATGATATTCACCTAATGAATTTTGTTAGAATTGACATTGTTAGTCCAGTGTATAACAATCGAAAATAACAGAATGTAAATAAACAAACCGCCTTTGGTAAGAATAATCTGAGGCTTGTGCTTGCACAGTTTCCTTAAAACAATTACGCCCCCTTGGTGCTTTGAGGATTCACTGGACGCTTGTTTTCCAGGATACAACGGTCGAAACCCAACAGGTAAGCTGCACTGCTTAGCTGTTCTGGCG